>PVJN01024734.1:0-30797 GCA_004026805.1 Lasiurus borealis
GATCTGGGTGGAGCCGGGGGTGGGCGGGGCGCAACGGGAAGGGCGGGGTCAGAGGATCTGGGTGGAGCCGGGAGTGGGCGGGGCGCGAGGAGCCCCAGGGCGGGGCCGAGCAGAGCTCCGTCCCACGTGGAATAGGCAGGTGGGCGGAGCTTCAGAGGCAGGGTCTGCAGGATGTTTTTTGGTCTCAGAACTGTTACCAAACCCAAAGCCACGAAGATTTTTCCCTCCTGTGTCTGCTAGAAGTTTCGGAGGATTTCATGTTTAGGCAGATGATCCATTTAGAGCTAATTTTTTGTACCAGTACATGCGAAAGCACGATCTTAGGTTAACTCCTTTTGCCTATGGAGGGCTAGCAGCGTTTCTGCAAAGAGCTATCCTTTTCCCACTGAGAAACGTTTGCACTTCTGTGAAAAATACAAATTGTTCTTATAGGTGTGGTTTAAGATTCTCCTATTCTGTGGCCATATCGGTCTTATCCTTACAAAAATACCGTGTTGTCTTTGGTTACTGTGGCTTTATAAGGAGTCGGAATCAGTGTTTGGCATTGTTTTGTTCTTTCTCAGAGATGTCTGGAATTTTGTGTTTCTGTATGAATCTTAAAACCACTTTGTCGTTTTCTGTTAAAAAGCTGCGATTTTTGTTGCGGTTGCATAGCATCTGTAGGTCAATAAAGGAAGATTTTACGTGTGAAAAATATTGAGTCATATGCCCTTTGAACAAAGTAAACCTCATCATTTATTTAGGTGTTGAATAACTCTCAACAATGTTTGATTTTTTTTTTGTTGTTAAATCTATCTCTAACTCAGATGTGCCCATAAAGGTATGTGGAAAGGGAAAATCATACTTGTGGATGATATTTTTAATTTCAATTTCTGATTGTTCTTTTCCAGGTGGGGAAAGACAACTGAACTTTTAAATTTTATTTTTTTTAATAAAAAAAACAAAGTTTTCAGAGTTTTAGGTTCACAGCAAAATTGAGCAGAAAGTACAGGGAGTTCTCATATACCCACTGTCCGCACACTCCCACAACCTGCCCCACTCCTGACATCTGATTACCAGAGTGGTGCCTTTGTTACACTGGATGAACCTACACTGACATGATTATCACCCAAAGTTCATGGTCTACTGTAGTTTCACTGTTGGTGGTGTACGTTCCGTGGGTTTGTACAATAACATGTATACACTATTGTGGTATACAGAATAGTTTCATTGCCCTAAACATCATCTGTGTTCTGTCTGTTCATCCCTCCCTCCCACCTAATTGCTTAGCAACAACTGATCTTTTTGGTGTCATCACAATTTTGCCTTTTCCAAGATGTCATATAGTTGAAGTTATATAGTAGGTGGGTAGCCTTTCAGATTGGCTTCTTTCACCTGAGGTTCCTTCATGTCTTTTCATGGCTTGATACTCATTTCATTTTGGTGCTAAATAATGTTCCATTATCTGCATGTACCACACTTTATCCACTCACTTACTGCGGGACATCTTGGCTGCTTCTGTTATGGAGAAAGCTGCTAGAGACATCCATGAGCAGGTTTTGGTGCAGATAAGCTTTCAATTCCTTTGGGTAAGTACCAAGGAGTATGACTGCTGGAACCACCAAGTTGTTTTCCAAAGTGGCAGTACCATTTCGTATCCCACCAGCAATGAATGAGAATTCCTGAGGTTCCACATTCTTTCTAGCATTTGGTGGTGTCAGTGTTCTGGATTTTGGTCATGCTGATTCTAAAAAGTGTTTCATTGTCGTTTTATTTGCATTTCTCCAATGACATAAGATGTGGAACATCTTTTCACATGCTTATTTTTATCTCTATATTTTCTTTGGTGAGGTGCCATTTCAGTCTTTTGTTTATTTATTGTTAATCATCACCCAAAGTGGAAGAGAGGGGGAGAGAAACATCAATGTGAGAGAGACACATTGAAGGAAGTCATGGCTGGGGATCGAGCCTGCAACCAAGGTACGTGCCCTTGACCAGAACTGAATCTGGGACTTGGGACCTGGGACCCTGCAGCCGATGCTCTATCCACTGAGCCAAACTGACTAGGGCCTCTTTTGTCCATTTTAAAATCAGGTTACTTTTTTCTTACTGTTAAGTACTTTGTCAGACATGCCTTGCAGATATTACATGTGTTTGATAAGCTGTAGTCTTATCTTCTCATTTTCTTAACATTGTCTTTCACAGAGCAGATTTTTAATTTTAATCAAGTCCAGCTCATCAATTGCTTCTTTCATGGATTGTGCATTTGGTGGTGTTTTTTAAAAAATCATCACCAAACCAAGGGTATCAGGGTTTTTCCTATGTTCAAGAATTTGCAGTTTTGTGTTTTACACTTAAATCTATAATACACCTTAAGTTAATTTTTTGTAAAGAGTGTGAGATCTGTGTCTAGTGTGTCAGGTGGTTTAAATTTGCAACTTTATTGCATGTTTATTGTTTTTAATAGTTTGTGGATTCTTCAGGGCTTTCTCCTTTTTTATGGTTTGAATCAGATAGATCTTTAAACATTTTTCTTTTCTTTTTTATTGATTTCAAAGAGGAAGGGAGAGGGAGAGAAATAGAAACATCAGTGATGAGAGAGAATCATTGATCAGCTGCCTGCTTCATGCCCCCTACTGGCGATTATGCACGAACCTGGGCATGTGTCCTGATCTGGAATCTAACTGTGACCTTCTGGTTCATAGGTAGATGCTCAACCACTGAACCACACCAGCCAGGCTAGGGTTTTCTCTATATAGAATCATGTTACTTGTAAATAGTGACAATTTTACTTCTTTGTTCCCAATTTGGGAATGTATTAGGAATTATTCTCTCTTATTCAGTGTTTTGGAAAAAGTTGAGAAGGACTGGAATAGCCTTGTAAGTTTAGAGAACAGTTTAATTATAGCTATATATAATAATGGAACAAATTAAGATGACATATTTGTCCCTCCTGAGTTTGTTATGATCACTGAAACCAAATAATTTAGTATTTTATAATTACTGTGCAGTAAAACTTTTTGGCACGACTTACCTGGAATAAAAATATATTTAAAAATTAACTAAACTGACCTGAAGGAAAGAAAAACAAAATGCAGAGCATCATGATTTGTTCTAACAAAATTTATTATGCAGTAATTACAAAGGTTAAAGACTCTTCCATCTCAAATAAAAATAACTATTATAATTACACACATAACAGAGTAACCTCATAAGAATGATTGCAATAAATATCACAGGAAATACAGTGCATCTTCCAGTCGGAGAGACGAACGCTTTCTCGTTCACAGTGTTTGACACAGGAAGGCCCATTGGCATAACGATCCGAAGGTCATGCTCTTGGTCACAGTCCACACAGAGCAAGCCAGCCCGGTGCGTTCAGAAGGTGAAGTACCGGGCAAACCACTCCTGGCGCTGCGGGTCTGGCGAAGCCACGGGGGAAGCTTCACTCTGAGGAGGACTGCGTGCACAGAGAGAGACACATGTCACCCAGCGGTAAGCTGCTTTGCCAAAGGAAGGGGACACACATAAAACACCAGGGTGGGTGACTCAGGGGGCCTCGTAGGGAGGTGTGTGTTAAAGGGTCGCTACTCCTCTCTCCTAGATTCAGTTCTCCACGCCAGGGGGGCCTGAGTGTGCATCAGCAGCTCTGGGGAAGTCAGTTCACAGTTAAAAAAAAACAAAAAAAAACAACAAAAACAATTGAGGGAAAGTATGGCACCTTCTTTGAATAATAAAAAAAAAAAAATTCAGGCATGGTGGGGAATAAGAGAGAACAAGATAACATTCCTCTCTTTCAGTGTCTTTTCTCTGTTGGTTAATTTCAGAATCTGACACAAGCACCTGCTTTGTACAGATGTGTGCTTCAATACCACGAAAGTCAGTAACTAAACCACAGTATAGTATTTTTATTATAGATATATATTTATATTAAACTTTCACTTCATAATTCCATGCGCCAATACTCTAGGGGAAAAGGAGTGCATTAAAAAGTCACTTTCCCCTCCATCTTCCAGGTTATATAATTTATACTTATCTTAAGTCAAACTAAAGGTTCTTTGGGCTAGTTGAGAAAATAAAAGCATCCCTACCGTCTTTGGGGGAAATTACAAGGCACGCAACAATGTGTAATGGCAACTCCAGTAGGCATGTTTCTTGAGCTCATGCACATGCATCTTAATGATACCTGAACATACCCATGCACAAGGGAAAATAAGCAACACAAAATATTTAGCAGGAGACACATTCAAAGGTGTACTTGACTATTTTTAATTCTTGCCATTTTATCTATTTAAAATAATTAGTCATTAACGATGTCCTTAATCACTTAACCTAGAAAAAGATAGTCTATCTGTAAGACTCTTATTAGTGATGTTGCTGAGAGTTAATAAAAATAAAAGTAAATACATTTAAAGCAGCAGATAGCCAGTAATAATAAGTAAGCGTAAAAAATGAGAGTACCTTCTGACTTGAATCTTTGATGGATAAATAACTGGATTTTGTTTAAATTTTATTCATTAATACACTTAACACCTCTGAGATAACTTAAAAATGGAATACCAATTATAAACACTATTTTTTCTAGACTTATTTTTGTTTATGCGTATCATTAAGTTCCCAGAGCTTATTTTTATTTTGGCAATAAGACTGTGTGTTTATAAGTAAGCCTGGTAAACAAGAAAGGGAAAAAAAAAAAACACCATATAACACAAGAAACAGAAACAAATAAAAGCCACTAAATTAAAACAAATTTTACGTTCTCTAATAAGGATGGGTTATTAATGAAAAATCAGTGACAGCACTAAAAAATGAAGCACGAGTCCATAAATATGAAAATTCTAAGCAGGTGAATGACATTAACACCTCTTTAAAGGATTTAGAAAAGTGACTAACAAATTGGAAAAAAAATCTTCTTAAAAATCAAAAAGAGTTCTCTAGAGAGGTGATCAATATATTTTGAAAGTATTTCATAGTATTTGCCTAGGCTGTTCTTAAAGTAGTAGATTTCTACCATGTAAGAAGATAAACTTCTCAGGTTAAAAAAAAAAAAAGTAAAGAAAAAAAATCACTGGTGAGACGGGGCTCACCTCAAAAATGTCTTGGGCTCTTTGGGTGGCACTGGCTGTGGAAGTGGCTTGTTGCTGTTGAACTCAATTTTGTGGACTGGAGAATTAGGAATGGGATCCAGGCGGTTGGGATGTCCATTGCCCACTCCACCAGATTCCAGAGCACTTAGATTGGGAACACTCACAAACCTGTTTGTTGGCGACTTATCGTTCTTCTTCTTTTGCTGCATTAAAAATAATACATGTGAGGCTAGTCCCTGCGGAAGGACAAGTGAGAAAAGAAGAATCATAGAAGATACAAATTTGGCCTGGGGACATTTTGGAAGCTTTTCTGTGAAATTGGGATGTTCACATGAACCAGTGTTACCCAAACAAGTGTGGTCTGGGGATCCTGGGAGGTGTTCTTTATCTACATGGAATCCTCACAGACAGACATGCGGAGGCAGAAACATTCAGGAAAGGTTCATGGGGAAGGGAGGTGCAGGTGGAAAGAATACTGGGAGGGAAAGAGGGGGAAAGAGTAGGTCTCTCAGACAGCACGAGGGTTTAGGCTAAAATTAGGAGAGGGTATAAAGTTAAGCATAATGTTAAAAGAGAGTCCTGTGAACTTTAGCCATCTGTCAGAGGGAGGCAGTCCTTGCCTGGAAAAAAAAAGGGAACGAGAAAAGGCTTGGCAATACAGTTTGAAACAAGTCTCACGTTTCTATTTAAGATCTAAAGTTGACTTAGAGAAAGAGGAATAATTTGGTTTTATATTTAATGCACCATCTTTCTGAAGAGAGGAAATTAAATCTGCATAATTAAGTCTCCTTTCCCAATTAATTGGTAGTATTATATGGCTCACAATCATTTAGAAAAAAAATAAAGTTTATAAAACAAATCAATTTAAAAAATTTTAATTGTTCTTTAAAATTAACAGATGAAATGGGGAATATAATAGCAGGTTATCAAAATTTATCAGCTTGGCCCTAGCTGGTTTGGCTCAGTGGATAGACCTTGGCCTATGGACTGAAGGGTCCCAGGTTCAATTCCAGTCAAGGGCACATCCCCGGGTTGTAGGCTTAATCCCCAGTGGGGGTAGGGGGAGGGCGTGCAGGAGGCAACAAATCAATGATTTTCTCTCATCACTGATATGTCTCTCTCTCTCTCTCTCTCTCTCTCCCTGAAATCAGTAAAAAAGTATATTAAAAAATTATCAGCTTGTAAATCATTCACTCTAGTCTATTTTATTCAAACCTCTAGCGTCAATGAACATCATCTTACTATGCAGAATAAAAATTAATATGTAAAATACTTTAAATATTCCCATATTTTACTAATTAAATGGAAAAAAAATGTTGGAAATGACTCCAGAAGTTGGAAAAAATACAATAGATAAGATGGCCCTTTTCCTTTACTTTCAAAGTAATAATCTAGACATTGTCCTCTCTATCATAGGCTGTGACCGCAGAGTCTCTGATAAGGAGCCTATGTTAGTATGACTGAAAAAAGAAAGAAAGAATAATGTTTTCTTCAGAACTATTTGTGGAAATTGAAGTCACTCTGAGGAGTCAAAAATAATTTGAAAGTTCTGAGAGAGATATCTTTTGCATTTTCTTCTTCCAGTCACCAAAGAGAATAATTAAACCTACTGAAGACTTCTATTTTAAGAAATCAAAGGTATCTTTAGTAAAGTCCTATAGTAATTGTTTTGTAGCTACAAACCTAATTCCAATGAACAATAAATACACAAGGAAAATATTTCAAGTCTATCTTATTTTAACGAGTCTCCTAATCTTGCTTTATAATTAAAAACTTACTTCACCCTAAATTATGAACTTAAAACTAAAACTGACTATATTCATTCATTCACCCATTATTTATTGCGAGCCTTCTATGTGCCATGCAGTATTTTAGGCTCTGGAAATATAGCCATAGGTCTCCCTAATTCAGTCATTCTATTTTATAAAACATCTACCAGCAAGTTTAAAGTTTGGAAAGCTTTAATTTGTGAAAGGACACATTCCATGTTCTTAACAGAAGTTTGATGGCCTTTGAAAACAACAATTTCTGACTAACATGCCTAAATTAGGCATGATGTGCAAAATGAACAAAATCCGCATTAAATTAGCACTAGCACTTTCGCCAAAATATAGGTAATCCTACAAAGCCAATATACACAATTATTTGTTCCTTATTACTTGCTTTCCTCACTAGAATAATTTTGGTGGCTTACAGGTAATAGGATAAAATTTTGCAACCGCAACAGATACTTGTTGAATACCCATTATACCCAAAGTACAATGATGGGAGCCATAGGAAGCTGGGATACAAAGATGTGTGACTTATGTCCATTTCACTTGTCTCTAAGGCTCTTCTATCCTACGAGAGTAATAAAGGGTCAGAATAGGTTGTGTTCAACTTTAATTGCTAAGGAAAAGTCGTAAGACTGAGAAAGGTAAAGTCTTTCTCTGACAGTAGGTCCAACCCGGTGTCCATTGAGGTGGCAGGCCTTACTTAGGGGGAGCTGTTGGGTACACAGAGCTGGAGGGTCCCCCAGACGTTGGTGAGCACTAGGGAATGATAAGACGTTATCTTGAGGAGTCTTAAAAGATAGTTTTTTTTAAAGAGATTTGAAAAACAAAATGATTGAGCACCAAAGTTTTATAATATTAATAAAATGTTATTTTAAGGAGCATTATCAACAAATAAATGAATATGATTGGAGTCTCATTCTGAAAATGAATACATAAAGCTTTCATAGATTTTAGCCCTAGATTATTAAATTTAAGAAAACATATTTGGAAGGCTTATTATTTCATAAAGTTTTAATCAAGTTTTAAACCATATCCCTATTTCACAGCGTATAGCACATACCTTATTCAATGGATTAATAACACCAACAGTAGGACTTGAATTAAACACTTTGTTGAAGTTAGTTTCTCGATTGATTAATTCCAGCTGATAAAATTTATTATCCTCCTATGCAAAAGAATTACAAACATCTCTTAAACATTTTCTAATAAATGTTTAACAACTTAATTGTTTAAATGCCGTTTCATTCAAAATTTCATAAAAACCCGAATCAAGATTTATATACCTTGCTCAAAGATTTCTTAACCCGATTGCCAGTGTCTTAAAAGACTGTTGGTAGGTAAGTTTTTGACATCTTTCAAACTCTATGCTCTGGCTCTCTTCTCTACCCTTTAATACCTTTTGCCTTAAGACTGGGTCTAAATCAGCGGTTCTCAACCTGTGGGTTGCAACCCCTTTGGGGGTCGAGCGACCCTTTCACAGGGGTTGCCTAAGACCAGTGGAAAACACCTATTTCCCATGGTCTTAGGAACCAACACACAGCTCCTCGGTGTAGCAAAGTGTAGCAATGTAGTTTACTGTTGTCATATGAAGACTGTTACCCATGCTACACCACGATTAAAGACAAAATTTCATTTATTTGTAATTAGAAATAAATATTTCACAATATACAATTACATATTGTTTTTGTGATTAATCACTATGCTTTAATTATGTTCAATTTGTAACAATGAAAACACATCCTGCATATCAGATATTTACATTACAGTTCATAACAGTAGCAAAATGACAGTTATGAAGTAGCAACGGAAATAATGTTATGGTTGGGGGTCACCACCACATGAGGAGCTGTTTCAAAGGGTCGTGGCCTTAGGAAGGTTGAGAACCACTGGTCTAAATGTTTCATGTGTTCCCATCTCTGTTGCAATGGGCTGACGGTGCAGTTTGGACCTGCATTTGTGGAGCTGTGTGCGTGGTTGTTTCCACACGTGAAGAGGACACTAGGATACAGCCTTGTTCTTGAGTATTGGAGAGATATTTGATCTTGTCTAAGCTCCTCTCTGAGACATCAATGTATGACGGCTGTTGTAAGCACAGAGACAAAGTGAACAGCCCATACAGAGACAAACACTTTGCCTTTATCTTCACCAACAACATGGCCTAACTCAATAACCAGACGGGTGGAAGCACATATAAGTAAATGGAACAGTGTGAAATGGAGGATTGTGCTTGAGTAGAACTAGATTCTTCAGCTCTCTCCTAGTAACCACTATCATTTTCATCATTAATTTTAGCCCATGTGCCTCCTAGTCCACAGAATCGGGTTGTAGTGGAAAGAGAATGGAACAATCCTTGGCTAGATTCTTGGCTTTGTCACCGACCGTGTTGCTTTGGAAAGTCACTTTACTCTTTGAAGTCTAATACCTATCCTGTTGTGAGGAAAAAATACAGTTTTATCTGTATCACTCAGAGCTAGAAAATCAATGGCTATTTCTATGGACCACAGGTGAAATACATGTAATGCACTTGCTAATTTTTGGTGCCTGGAGGGTAAGGTAATTTCCCATGAACCTACTGCGATCAGACAGAACAATCTGTGAGGCCTGTGCTTATGCTCACAACGCCCAAGGAATTGGGCAGTTAATGCATAGAAGCAGCATAGCACACGCTCTATCTTTCCCATGCCTGCTCCTGGGTTCATCTAGAAACCCCAGCCCATTTACTGCCTGTTGCTTTTGGCAGGAACTTCTAAACCTAGACAACAGACTTGTTGTTGGCTAGCTCTAGAAGCTAAAAGAGATACGTTAAGGGAAAAGGTCTTCAGAAATAAGTGCTCTTAGGCTCTCTCCGCACGCTAATGTCCAAAGTTTTTAGTCGAAGGGATCGATGAGCAACCGGAATGATTAGTATTCAATTTCTAGTTTTACCCTGAAGGATTTCTCACATCAGAGGCAGTAAAAGGCAACATGTTAATTGCTGATCAGAACATATAATTTTAGAAGGCTCTGAAATGTTTGATGAGTTTTAAAACGTTTGTGTACTTTTTATTCTTAAGGAAATAATGGCTCCAATGAAAACAGTGTATTTGTCAAGTTTGTATTTTTCTTCCCTGATGGATTTCTCAGGACCCCTAACGCCAAAGTGTGAACTGAGACTCTTTAAGAGAGAGCCTGTAGCTTAAGCTTCATCGTGACACCTTTCGTCCATGGAAACAGAGCTCCACTGTACACAGTTTAGGAAGTTAACCAACTAACGTACAAGTGTACAATGCAGATTAATGCATGAATGCAGTTTTCTTTCCTACCCAATTCTAATTCTATATGAATAACACAGACACTTCAATAGTATATTAACAGTACACTGACAATGACATAGTATTAAACTTTTGATAGGCACTAGAAATACTGAAAAAAGCACCAAATTTAAATGTTAAAATGATTTAGAATTTCTGTCCCTTGTTCATAACATTTTAATAAACTTTCTAACACAATGCACATAGGTTATACTTCCAATTTTTGTTTAGCATTACTTAAAGATATTTCCCCATGTTTTCCCAATCAACAGTGTATTGATTTGGTTACACCAAAAAAACCACAAAATATCTTACAATTAGTTTCTTTATGACATGGTCTCTTTCTGTAAGCATGGCTTTTAATTCTGTAATCATCTTTACATCTTCTGGTTTTGACTCTCTCAGAAGATATTTTTCTTCCATTTCTTCTAGTCTAAAAACAAGAAAACTTTTAGCTCAGTAAGATGATTCAGCGAGGTTTGGTAATACCTACAGTTTTTCATAATAGTCCAGTCGAATACACACAAAAACTAAAAACCCAACGTTTTCCTTAAAACTTCAGAGGGTAAAGATAGGACTGTCTCAAGAGCTAAAGCATTATTAAAAACTCTCCAGGGTTAGATGATATTACAGGCTCTGCTGTGCACACTTTTTGAATAATTTGTTCGTTTTATGCCATTCCAAGATTATAGGGGGTTGAGGTAAGGTAAGCCCTGTAGAAGAAATGATATGCTGAGTGCTACTAAATTAGCTGGAAATGTAGGCTTAGTATTGGAACCCGCCACAAATACAATATGGTGATATGACATAAGGCTTGGTAACATATACAACAGGGACAAGAAAAAACATGCAGAGGAAAGGGAAATAAGGGACACCCATATGAAATCATTCTTTCTGGTCTATAAGAAACTCAGTTTTAAATGCTGTTATCAGCTAATCCACATACACTGTAAAAAAGGGTCATCAGGTAAGAGAACTGTAAGTCCTGGTAGGCCTCGTCTGCCGTGGATGAAATGACACGGTAACTGGCCAAGGGCAGTGAGACTAGAATAGAGGCTGCACTTAACGAGCAGAGGAGACACGGACGCTGAAGAGTCTAAAATTTCAGAACAGGGTGGAATTCAGAAGATACAAATGGAAACTGCTGGCTTAGTTTAGGGAAAGCACTTTCAACTTCTGAAATTTTACATAATTAAAACTATTACAAACTCATTGTTTTTAGAATAAAAAGGATAAAACTTAAGCTCAATAAAATTATGGTTCATGAAGATTCACAGGAAAATGTATTCACTCAACAGGATGAACTTGTAGATCAGCGGTTCTCAACCTGTGGGTCGCGACCGCTTTGGGGGCCGAACGACCCTTTCGGGTTGAAGGACCCTTTCACAGGGGTCACCGAAGACCATCAGAAAGCACCTATTTCCCATGGTCTTAGGAACCAACACACCACTCCTCGGTGTAGCAAAGTGTAGCAATGTAGTTTACTGTTGTCCTATGAAGACTGTTACCCATGCTACACCATGATTCAAGACAAAATTTCGTTTATTTGTCATTAGAAATAAATATTTCACAATATACAATTACATATTGTTTTTGTGATTAATCCCTATGCTTTAATTATGTTCAATTTGTAACAATGAAAATACATCCTGCATATCAGATATTCCCATTACAGTTCATAACAGTAGCAAGATTACAGTGATGAAGTAGCAACAGAAATAATTTTATGGTTGGGGTCACCACAACACGAGGAGCTGTCTTAAAGGGTCGCGGCATTAGGAAGATTGAGAACCACTGTTGTAGATGATCTGTCTTCAAGGAATTGGTGACCCATGCCCATCCCCTAATTCCAGAGCGGTATCAGAATCTCCGTAGTGTAGTAATTTCCGGAAACTCCTCTCACTCAGCCCAACCTGAAGGCGTAGAGATAACATATCTGGTCCACCCTCCAGTCCCAGAGCTAAAGCTCTAACCTGGAGGTGGGGAGGAAGTAACCGGCTCAAGATCAGATGGGACTTGGACAGTTCAGTGTGAGGGTCCCCTGTCTCTATTTTTGTTCTTTAGTGAGAATGCAGAAGGAGTGGAAAATGTGACCCACTGAGCTCACTTAAAGTGGCCTTGCTTTTATCACAATATGGCATTTTATGGACAAAAACCTTTATATTTTATGGGTAAAGGTTTTAAGAAGCTTGAGAAAGCAGTCAGAGAAAAAGGCATTTGGGTTTAACACTGGAGTAGCCACCAGATGTCACTGGAGTACTTTCCTTATCATTAAGAGAAGGTAACAGGAACTACTCTCAGCTGAACAAGATACTTGTCGCTTACACACACCCCTCGACACACACACTAAATTTACGTCTATCTTCTGTTCTAATACAGCAATATTCAACCTTTTCATCTCATGGCACACATAAACTAATTGCTAAAATTCGGCAGCACACCAAAGTATATATTATTTTTTTGCTAATCTGACAAAAAAAAATAGGTATCATTTTGATTCATTCGCACAAAACTGCTATTGTGTTGGCTGTTGTCATTATTTTATTTGACAATCTAAGGGAAAAGAGGTCAGTGCTCCTGAATAATAGTTAGGTATTGCATGTTTTAAAAATTCTTGTGGCACACCAGTTGAAAATCACTGATGTAGAACAACAAGAAGGTAATGTAAAGTGAGTTTAAAATCAGATACAATTCCATTTTGCATAATAAAGGTCTGCTCTGAACCTAATTTCTAGTATTTGTTTTCATTTAGCTTAAACATTCTTTACCTACAAAATTATCAGTTAATCTTCTCCACAAAATACCCTTACATCACCAAATTCTTTTGCAAATACCTGGATATTAAAGGGGAAAAATAATTCATTAAATTGGAGAGACAGAATCAACATACACACAAATGGGAAAGCATTAAAGGAGAAAACAGGTAATATGATATAGATTTAACTTGCAAGAATATTTCCAAAATTATTAATCTTTTGACATTTTAATAGGAAGAACACTTGGTCCTATTTTGATACCACTTCAAGTCAACACAAATCAACATCTTAACTTTCTTCACTTGCCTCACACAACATCCTAAGCCGGCATTGCTTCCCAAAGCTTAGGTGTGAATGCTGAAGGTGCAGGAGATGATTTTTAACTTGTTCTCCTGTACTCTTTCTGATCACAAGAAGAAGAAAGTTTTTTTGGGTCCATATATCTTAAATAACCTTCCTAATACATGCTCTCACCCTGTTTCACAAAACTCAGACACGCTGTGAACATCATGCTAGCTAGAATCTAATAATATTGTTTTATTTTTACAGAATTTACATTCATGTAACTATAGCTTAACCTCTATGTGAATAATAGATACAATTTTTCTGTAGTGATTATGGTTTTACTTGTAGAGATAAAGTTTTTCTGTTAAATTTTTAAGTTAAAATTAATCAATTAAAAATATTAAGAAAATAATATCAGAGGTAGCCAGAAATAACTAAATTCCCAAAGGTAGTGTGAGGGAAACACTCACTGCCTTGAGGTAACCATACAAGTACATAGTATAGTCTTTTTGCTCAAAATAGATTCCCATTAAAAGTAACACAAAGAGAGAACAGACAGAAGTAGAATATATAAAATCATTATTAAGAGTCACTGTTGAATTCTCCCCAGACATGCACAGATTTTTTATTTTTATTTTTATTTTTGGATTTGAGAATTTAGAGGTCAATGTCTATGGTTCATAGACAACACAAACCCAAAATATAAATGCCTAAAAAGCTGTATAAAACTGTATTTTAAAAAGTTTCCAAGTTGGTAGTCCTCCCATGCTGCTTTTTAAAATAAATAATTGACAAAAAGATCAGTAAATTGAGAGTTTGGAGCCAAACAAAGGTATTGCGAGGCACATGTATATTTTAGAACTAGAGGCCTGGTGCACCAAATAAGTGCACTGGTGGGGGGTAGGGTCCCTCAGCCTGGCCTGTGCCCTTTCCCAGTCCAGGAGCCCTCTGGGGATGTCCAATTGACAGCTTAACTCTGCCGCAGAGGTAGGAAAGGTTCCCGCCACTGCCCCTGTGCTAGCCAGCCATGAGCCCGGCTTCCAGCTGAGCGGCACTTCCCCTGTGGGAGCGCACTGACCACCAGGGGGCAGCTCCTGCATTGAGCGTCTGCCCCCTTGGTGGTCAGTGCATGTTATAGCTATTGGCAGTTTCACCGTTTGATCTATTTGCATATTAGCCTTTTATTATATAGGATTTTAATTGTATAAAGACAAAAGAACTTGGTTATACCATCCTTCTCTACAGCTTTACCTACAAAATTATCAGTTAATCTTATCAGGAAAAGTAAGAATTGAAGCAGTTCAATGGCAAACATTTTTCCCCAAAAAAAATTGTGGACCCAGATGACTATTACAATGGGATTAACTACATCCTTATCTCACAAAGTTTATGAAAATAACCTGAATGGTATTTAAAAACCAAAGGACAACAACAGAAAGCAACAGACAAGAGAACTCAAACAACTTTTAAAGACTAAGTAATTCTGATGTGGTGGAGTGCTTCTTTTCAATTAGGGGTTATTGACCTACTTAAAGTCCAAGTTCAGAAATTCAGTATTTCCTCCAAGAAGAAATTATCTTTTTGCTTCAGTATAGTGAGAGGTTAATGTAAAATAGACCATTTTGGGCATAGTAAAGATCTGCCATTCTAGTGTACGTTTATATTTAGCTTAAACAGAGTTCTTTAAAACAGCCCATTCTCTCATTTGTTTCTAAAACAAACAAAAACCATGAGATTTTTTTAATTAGCTAGAAGTTTTTTACCAATATACTATATCACTCAAGAAAACAAAAATATTTCTGTAGCCCATCTAGTGTGGCTCAGTGGTTGAGCATCGATCATGAACCTGGAGGTCACGATTCAATTCCCAGTCAGGGCACATGCAGGGGTTGTGGGCTCGATCCCCAATAGGAGATATAGAGGAGGCAGGTCATCAATGATTCTCAATGATTCTCTCTCATCATTGATGTTTCTATCTCTCTCTCCTTCCCTTTTCTCTCTGAAATCAATGAAGATATATATTTTTTAAAATATTTCTATAGAATGTCTGGAAATCTAAAGAAAACTTTTAATACCTAGCTCTACAGAAGAGGATTGCCAATAATCATTCCATGAGATACAGAACGCTTATCACCATTTCTACAATGTTTAGAGAGCACTTTCCATCCTTTACATGTTTTGCCCCATCTTCTTTGGAATCCAACAGGATTTGGAATCCAACAGCAGGGACAGAACCTTCCAGCTGCTCCAGAGGCTCCTTGCTCCAGGCTTCAGCCCAGGAGGCGGACCCATTTTCTCCTGCCACTGCCACCCACTTCCAGGGATCCAGGGTTTTCTGATTCTGAAGCTTCAAAGCCAGCATGCAGTTGACCAGGAACTTCAAAAGTGTCCCTTCAGGCCTCTGGGACCGGCTGGGAATAGCCAGTGTTGTCCCCCCAGTTCCTCAAGCTGGATGGACACTTCCTGCTCGCCACCTCTGTCTGAATGCAAACCATTCAGCAGACCTAAGCAGGCTGCCTTTAAGACTATGGGACAGCCGAGACTGGTTTGGCTCAGTGGATAGAGCGTCGGCTTGCGGACTGAAGGGTCCCGGGTTCCATTCCGGTCGGAGGCATGTACCTTGGTTGCGAGCACATCTCCACTGTGGGGCGTGCAGGAGGCGGCTGATCGATGTCTCTCTCTCATCAATGTTTCTGACTTTCTATCTCTCTCCCTTTCTCTCTGTAAAAAGTCAATAAAATATATTTTTAAAAAAAAGGATATGGGACAGAACTATCAAATAATCTAACACTGTGTTTTCTAATATAGGAGCTACTAGCCCACATGTGGCTATTTATGGTATTTACATTCAAATTAAGTAAAATTAACGGAAACTTTAAAAATTCAATTCCTTGGTCTTGCCAGCCACAGTTCAAATGCTCAACAGCACTGTAGCTACTGCACTACACTAGAGCTGATACAGGACATTTTCATTATCACAGAAAAATCTGGACAGTGCTGATCGAAAGCATTTGTTTGTTTTAAACTAAAAGAGTATACACCTAAAGCTAGAAGCAAGTTTCTGGTGAGAAAAAAGAAATACGGTTGGTTAGCATAAACCTAGTTGAAGTATAAAACAAATGGTACACTTAGAAAAGTAATAAAATACTTTACTTATGAGTAATACTAATTCTTCACTTATTAAAAATGATCATAGTAAGAAAAACTAAGTTAGTTACTACTTACTAAAACTCCATAATGTGCAAAACCATATAAAACAGAATGAAGTGGGGAAAAAAAAATAACCTTTCCTCTTTGTAAATTAACATTCCTAAGGAGACAGGACACAGGACAGACAGAGGTTATCCTTTTTGTGAGCATGCTTGCTTAGAGTATAGAGCGGGGGTTGCCAGGATTTCAGCCTCAGCCTGATCAACAGCGCTGAGGGAGAAAGGAAAAAGGAGAGCGAGCGGTGACTAGCTGGTTATTATAACAGGAAAGGAGCAGAAGGGAAGCCAGGAATTATCAGCATGGCCACTCGGGCAGCTTCTCCAGGAAGTTGCAGTTTCACACGCCCCAGGGATCTACTGCCCATTCCCCACAGATCACTGGAAAGTGGGCACAACCAAAGGGAGAAAGATGCATGCGCAGTGAAGCTGGGGTGACTAACGAAGGTGCACGCACCTGGGAACAGAGATCCGTGGCTGGAATAGGCGGGGCCACTGTAAACCCAGGAAAATTTAGAAATACATAATCCCCTAAACCAGCGGTTCTCAACCTGTGGGTCGAACGGCCCTTTCACAGGGGTCGCCTAAGACCATCGGAAAATGCAGATATTTATATCACGATGCATAACAGTAGCAACATTTCATGGTTGGGGGTCACCACCACATGAGGAACTGTATGCAAGGGTCGCAGCCTTAGGAAGGTTGAGAACCACTGGTCTAAACAAAGGAACTCATGTTCTTGGCTCTTGGCTCTCTTGCATTCATCCACGTGGCCGTGGCCATGCGGACCGCACGCACAATGGACTGATGGACTGCAACAGGGAGCACAGACCAAGCTAGCCTGACGCTGGGCTGGCTGCTGCTCCATTGAAGCCACAGCTCCGCTTCCTCCTTGGTCCCACAAAGGGAATAGGACCCCAGAAACTCAGGGGTTTGAGTCCCAGAAATGAAGCTTTCTACAATATCTCATCCTCTGGAGTGAGTCTCAGAAAACTCCCTTTCTGAGAACAACAGATGGGAACGTGGAGTCTCCCCACAGATGATAAAGGCACTGAGGTTTACTTGTAACTCATTTTTGCAAAATGCCTGTAGTTCTGAGCTTTTCTACATGGCAGGTATCTGAACTCTTACTGTGACTCAAATTACCTGCAATAACAGCAAGCAACAAAAATCACCAGGGCTGGGGAAAGGATCTCATGAGCCTCCTCATTATTTCAAAAGTAATTTTAGCCGAAACGGGTTTGGCTCAGTGGATAGAGCGTCGGCCTGCAGACTGAAAGGTCCCAGGTTCGATTCCGGTCAAAGGCATGTATCCTGGTTGTGGGCACATCCCCAGTAGAGGGCGTGCAGGAGGCGGCTGATCGATGTCTCTCTCTCATCGATGTTTCTAACTCTCTATCCCTCTCCCTTCCTCTCTGTAAAAAATCAATAAAATATATATTTAAAAAAAGTAATTTTATGAAGTGGTAAACGTTATAGGAAATCCTCAAAAAGTTTATTTATGAAACAGTCATTGAGTGCCTACTAACGTGAAAATTTGCATTTATCCAGAGGCCACTGAAGTAAATGTCAAGGGCAGGAGGTCTATATTCTGTTTCAGTTTTCGTGAATGTGAGTATACATGGAGATATATATACATATGTAATATTTACTGTGAGTCTTAATTGGTTACATGGGGGAAATGTGAGATTATTTTTAGGCTGAGGAAAAGAGCTAGGTAGTAATGACAGAGGAGGTTATTCTAGATCGTAGAGGACAGCACAGAGAATCTAAGGAAGGAACCAAGAAGGTCAGTAGGGCTGAGCCAAAGGCAGCAGCCAGGGAATAAGGTGATTATGGGACGAGGCAGGATAAGGTTTATTGAAGCAATGACTTGAACGGTGACTTTGAGACTAAGGATTATGAGATTAGTCACTATTTTAACTTTGCTGACGTATGTAGAGATAATGATATATTTTATGGACCTTTTATTAATGGATTGGAAGAGGAGAGAATGAAGGTGAATAAACCATCCATCTACAGTAGCTTAGAATAGATTTATTCTGAGATAATTTAGGTAGGACCAGGGTTTGGGCCACAGAGACAAAGCAAATGCTAGTTGCATTGACTACAGCAGTGTATGAAATAAGTGTCTAGGAAAGAGAGGGTCTATTAAATATTGTTTAAAACATTAAGCAACAATTAGAAATTTGGGCTTTAATAATATTAGTTACTGTGTATGGCTTTATTTGTTACATTTTACCTTTATTGATTTTTAAAATCATAAAACAAATGCTTATTATAGAAATTCAAACAATATCTAAGTAGAGTATATAACATTAAAAAGGAAGTCTGTGCTCTCCCTTACCCCCAATATTTCCTAATTCTAGTTCCTAAAGGGAACCACTCTCATTAAAAATTTTGTATTTATTTTTTAAAGATCTTTTGACCTTTTTATAAAATATGTATTATTAGTATGATCTACTGGTCACCATATGCTCTTTTTACTTAACCTTATATGGGGGACATCTTTTGAGTTTTCACCATGGATGACAGTTCATGATCCTCAGGGACAGTCTTTAGACAATTTTTCATCCTAGTAGAATTATACAAGTAGCAGCTAATAAACATAATCGTTTAACTGACTTACCCTAAAAAAAGTCATACTACAATTACCATCTGTAATATACACTTGTTTTCTTTTTTAAGTATCATTTAATTACTTCAAAAGGGTAGCTAAGCTGAGGTAAGACACAGTGCTCCTCAGTTTATTATCGGCATATGAATTTTCTTTAATATAATGTGACTTACGACACTTGTAAAGCTGCATTTATTTCCTTGAGTAGCTCGTTAGTCTTATTAAAATCTGCCCGCATGATATTTTTCTCTCTGAGGTGGTCTGCTGTCATGACATCCAACTCTTTCTCAAGTCTCTTGCTTAAATCTTGTTCATGCAACCTGTTTAATTTATTTTTAGTTAAGAAAATGTTATTCTCAAGTCAAGCTTTCAAACTTTCTATATTCTACCAGATTTGAAATGGCTTTAGGTACAATACATAGGAAACTAATGGAAATAATCTAAAGTAAGTTACTCACTTTAATCTTCTAGCTTGTTAAAGTTGTCTCCTTTAATGCTTTTTGAAATAACATTTTTAAAGGATTTTAGTTAATTTTCTACAATTTCCAAAGTGGATGAATGCATATACGTCATTCAAAATATAAATTTCATCTATGCTCTAGATTATAACATAGTCAACAAGGTCAAAAGTGGTCTTCAATAGCTTATTAGAAGACAGTCTAGTCATAAAAATAGGCCTGTACTGCTAAGTACCATCACAACAGTCTGTCAGATAACATTGCAAATTCATCCTGATACAATGAATGGCATACATACCTCATCTGTTGGTTAGATTCACTTCGTATTCTGAGAATCTCTTTCCCTTTAAATTCCAATTCTTTGGTTAGGGCACTTATATTTTCATGAAGGTTCTGTACCTCCTTATCCAAGTCAGAGATGTGATGTTCTCTGTGCCTTAATTCATCTTGTAGATCTGTTATTCTGCACAAGTGCTCCTTACTCTGCAAAATGCAAATAATTCTTAAGAGTTTTCTACACATTTGCTTTCTGTGTTTATCTGAGGGGCAGAAAATGGGACACTGGGATGTCGAATGTAACACATCTGGCATTACTGCAAAAGCAAACACTGAAATGAGAAAACCTCAAGGCCTCTTCTCTTTCCGTATATATAAGGGTTTATATGGCTACAGCTTTAATAAGGTCAGAGCTACAAGACCCAAAAGACCATCGAAGCACATTTTCCTCATTTTATGGATGAGCAAACTAAAACCCAACACATGATTTGTCCAAGGAAGATTTATAATCAATGGCAGAGCTGAAGTTAGAACACAGGGCTCTCACTCACTCAACAAGTTACGTGGTCTATAATAAGATGCTGGCACCATTGTCCTTCAATCTAAAAGGGACCCACGTCTATGGAGGCCATCCCAACACACATATCCACACATATCTGATGGCTTAGAAAGCAGATGTCCAGAGGCCACTGACATAAATGCAGTTATCTTGCCTGAAAGTTAAATTTCCTTCTGTTTTCTTAGAAGTCAGTTTCCTAAAGTTCTACAGGCCTAGCTAGACATTGTCAATGTCAATGTCAGCAGCCCACTTGAAGGAAATATAACTTCCGCCCATGATTATAAGGTTGCTCATTTAAAATTTTCTAGCGACGAAAAGAAAATTTGAGCTGGTCATTTAACATAGCTGAAGACCAACAAAGTAAAAGTCATTAAGTCTAATAAACCAATAATAGCCTTCACTGCACTAAAAAAAATGTAGATAGTCAATAATAATAACTTAAAAATACCAGTTATTACAAAATACTTTTCAGAAAATTGTGAATCTTCAGATCTACTCACATTTAAGAAATAAGCACAGAACAGAATATTTTCTCTACCTGTCTCCTGCTGATGTCCATGCTTCTCTCTAACTCCATTTTAGCAGCTGCCAATTCTTGATGATGATTATGCCGTAACAAATCAATTGCAGCTGCATGTTGATGGTTTAGTTCTGAGCGTAAAGAAGCTGTAATTCAAGGAGAAAAAGAGGTTTCATATTTTAAAAATATTGCAGATAAATATATTTTATTTTCTTTTAAAATATATTTTATTGATTTTTTACAGAGAGGAAGGGAGAGGGATAGAGTTAGAAACATCGATGAGAGAGAAACATTGATCAGCTGCTTCCTGCACGTCCCCTACTGGGGATGTGCCCACAACCAAGGTACATGCCCTTGACCGGAATTGAACTCGGGACCTTTCAGTCCGCAGGCTAATGCTCTATCCACTGAGCCAAATCGGTTCAGCTACAGATAAATATATTTATAAAAAAAATTGTGATTTCATGTTAAATTTTAAAGTAGAAGAATGTGCAAATTAATCTGACAAAATTATAATCCATTCAAAATACCAAGCATAGCTTTCCCTTCATCTTCTAATTCAAACCGAAGAGTCTGCAGTTCCTGCTCCATTTCCACCCGGAAGCCCTCCATTGACTCTCTGTGCGCATCCTTCAGTGACTGAAGCTCTGCAGAATGTTTCTGTTGTAAATGATTTTCAAGAGCCTACAACAGTGGAAAGATATTCAAATTATTATTATGTTTGACTACAGGGAGAAAAGTACAAACAAAAATAAAATAATGGCTACACTCAATTATTACTTAAGAAAAACAAGGCATTTGTAATTCATTGTCAAGAAATTAAATAAAAGATAATCACCATTAGAACATAAATTAGCAGAGCCACTTTCAACAATAAACTAATCGTCATGGAACCAGTTTGACTCAGTATATTGTGTTTGAATTGGAATATGGACTCTCGCCCTAAAAGCAGTTTTCAATAAAGACATTTCTAAAGCTGCTAACAGGGGTAAACCACCTGAAATTAATGAGTAATTCTGCTTTGTGCACAGACTTAGAAAAAACAGGATGAGGGTGTTAACATGAAAAGATCTTCTGATCAGGAAAAAAGAGATGGGAGCATGTATAAATATCAAATACTAGAAGCCGGTGCATGCAAATTCATGCACTGGAGGGGGGTCCCTCAGCCCGGCCTGCCCCTCTCACAGTCCAGGAGCCCTCAGGGGTGGGAGGTGACCTGGCGATCAAGGGAAGGTGACGCCCCCATCACACCTCTGCTGCTGTCACTGCCGGTAGCGCAAGCCTCAGCTGGCCCTGATTACCTGAGCCTCGGGCCAGCCGTGGGTGGCTGCATCACGTGACTGCCCCCCTCTTCCTCCCCCCGGGCAGGGCTGAAATGATTGGGGGACTCTGGCAGGGCTGAGGGGACTGGGCGCCATTATCTTGTGGCTATGGGCACCGCCATATTTGTGACAGTCAATTTGCATATCCCCTCTTGGTGAGATAGGTTTGTGTAGTTACCTCCTATTGTCCTTCTTTTTGACTGTACTTGTGAACAGAAGCAAAAGCTCTGAGAGGTGGTAGCTGAAAAAGGAAACTAAAGCCTTTTGAGTGATTTGTTTTAAAAGCCCAACCAGAGAGAACAGACTGCATGTGGCTAAGACTAAGAAGGTATATGGCCACAGGAGAGCAGACAGAACTCAGGTACTTCAGGGTTAGAGAGTGAGCTGTGCCAGGAGGGGTTTATCTCACTGTAACCTGCCACGTAAAAGGTTTCTGGGAAAGTTACGGTATTATAACCAGGGCAGCATTTCTTTAATCATTATTCTAAAATTCTTTTTTTGTAAATTAGTATTTGGCTACTTCTGTATACTGCTTTAAAAGTGTTTTATTTCTGAAAAATAAAGCTGAATAAGAGTAAAATACGGGAATTTTAGTTTAGACAACATTACTTGGGTAGCGTGGCTGCCTAATGATAGGTAATAAAATCGCAGATTCTGATTTCTTTTAAAAATGGTTAGTTTTGAAAGGACTGAATGTGTATAATTAAAGTACTAATATGAGAGCTTCTGTGTTATTCCAACTCATAAATGGCATCCAACGAATAGATTATTTAGCAAAGCAATAGGCCTCACTTTTAACCAAAGGAGCTTCCTTCACCAGATCAAGAGACTTCATCTTACTGTATTAAGTGTTTTTTAAAAGGATGGAACTTTCTTGTTTTAATTTTTTTATAACATACCACTTCTTATCTAATAGTGCCTGCTCCCACATCTTTATGGGACAACTTATATCTATAATGACTATAGATATTAAAAATTATAATAAAACTGTATTTTTTCCCATCAATCTTTATCTTAATTGCCATAAAGTCCTTAGAAGAAATTGGAAAATACAGTGTTAAGAAATAAACTATAGCAAAATTAATCACAGTAAGACTATGTCAAACTACAATTTTAACAAAGAACTAAGTAATGGATATGGGGAGATTCTATATGGAAGGCAGCTATACTCACCACTATATCACTAACGCCTTGAGAGATCCTATATGAATACATCTCTTTGATTCAAATATCTTCTGAGTGATTTGTTTATATCACTACTTTTCAAATAGCCTTTGGGCTGTACATAGAGGATTGCACTATTTTTAAGTGTCTGTAATTTCACTGTGAGTTTTGTACATATTTTTATAAGCGTGAGGAAAAAAGTTGGGGTTGAAAAATATATAAATTCTTTGGAATACCTGTCTTTTGAAGACCTAGCTTGAAAGAGAAAAACTAAAAATTTGATGGAAGACTATTGTCATTTCAAGATAGTAGTAAGTGATTATAGTGGTTATAGCTCAGTCAGACCATGCTAAACTTTATAATCACTGTTAACTCTCTAACAAACCAAATAGACTATTACTCTCTCATCATGAACTTGGCAATATAATGGAAAACAGATATAATATATTGGCCCTAGTTTAACTTGCCAGTTATAGTGTGTAACTAGTGTATATGTTTAAACACAGCGACCCCTACAGGAAGTCATATACTGGAAAACACCTTAAAATAAAGCCACACACAGTTTCCTCAAGTTAAAACATTCCTAAGACTTTGAAGGCTAATTATTATCAGGCTTCTGGCTTTCATTTAAGTAGACGTCACGTTAATCTTACTCTCTGCTCCTTTTCCTTTTCTTCTTCCATAGTTTGGAACGCCAGGACATGCGCTTCCTTTAACGACTTGTGTCTCTGCTGATGCTGCTCCTCCAGTTCCTCGAGCTCCTGTGTGAGCCGCTGCCGCTCCTGCGTGAACTGGGCCTGCAGCTGCTGCAAGGAAGTCTGGGACTGGCTCAGCTGCAGCTCCAGGTTCTGCTTCAGCAAGGAGATCTGCCACAGGACGGGACAGTGTCAGAAACAGCACATTTCTCAAGCTGTAATCTAAGGGCAGCATTTCAATGGTATCCACCACGGTAACACAACTGCCTTAAGAAAGTATCTTAAGCCCTAGCCCATTTGGCTCAGAGGATAGAGCATTGGCCTGAGAGCTGAAAGGTCCAAGGTTTGATTCCGGTCAAGGATACATGCCTGGGTTGTGGGCTTGATCCCCGGTGGGGGACTTGCAGGAGGCAGTCGGCCCATGATTCTCTCTCATCAAGGGCATTTTTTTTTCTCTCTCTCTCCCTCTTCCTTTCTCTCTAAAATCAATAAAAATATATTTTTTTAAAAAAGACAAACTAGTTTCTTTAACAAAAAATCTTAAAATGTTTACAATATATCATAGGTATCTAATCTTTAGATAGTACCGCTTTCAATTCTATTTTTTAGTCATTATCCTAAAAATAGAATATAGTGATATTAAATATGTAGACTAAACACTGCAGCCCACAGTTAGAACACAATGAACACCTATATTGTATTGCAATAAATATTCACATATGAAATTAAGACAAAAGACAACTAATGTATTTAGATCACAGTCACTTCAAAGATAGAGTATGAAAAGTTAAATTGCTTATTTGTGAGGCAGTAATGTCGAGCTGTTTGTACTGTGGGCTCTGAGTTAAAATTCTAGTCTCGCCCCTTGCTAGCATCAACACCTCTGTGTGAGAATGAAGTATGTTATTCTGCATAGTTCACTTAGAACAGCCCCTAGAATGTAAGAAGTGCTCAGTAAATGTTAGCTAAGATGATTTGAGGATTAAAAGGCTACTCTTTAAAAGATTTATCAGCTCATAATTTAGAATCCTTGTTTATAAAGATTTTTGATTTAATTCAAAAACTTTGCAAACCTTCAAGCTTTTTAAAAATCATAACCATTCCACAATCCTCTAGTTATGTCCTTATAATAATGACAGATGCCTTTATTTCACTATTGAAAACTGATTTGTTACTCCTTTTGAAAACAGGTATCACCTTTAATGTCTGTATTGCTTCTGGGAGCCTTAAAATACTTAAATTAAGTCCTTTTTAAAAAGGAAAAAAGACACAAAATATGTGTATAAATATATATGTATACTCCCCCTATACAGGAAATTATAACTTGAAACTACATGGCCATATTCTAACAGAAGTCTGAATCTAAGGTGTGCTGAGGCAACGGGATAAAAGTTGTCCAACATGCCGAGACTGGTTTGGCTCAGTGGATAGAGTGTCAGCTTGCGGACTGAAAGGTCCCGGGTTCGATTCCGGTTGGGGGCATGTACCTTGCTTGTGGGCACATCTCCACAGTGGGGCATGCAGGAGGCAGCTGATCGATGTCTCTCTCTCATCGATGTTTCTGACTTTCTATCTCTCTCCCTTCCTCTCTGTAAAAAATCAATACAATATATTTTTTAAAAAAAAAGTTGTCCAATGTGTTCTATTAAGTAAGTTACTCCACGCACTATGTGTGTTCATTTATAAGAAAAACCGTTTCTCTGGCCAGGAAAGCCAATGGAAAGAGGAAGCTTTGTAGGGAGTTTTTGTAAAATGGCAAAGACTCTCATCTGAGTGAAGGAAGGCAGATACAGGCTGCCTCCCGTTTCACAGAGAAAGGCACTGGGGAAGAAGAGAAAGGATGGAGAATCACTCGAGATGCAAAATAAAGAAAGGTCAGAGGCAAGCAGCAGGAAATGGTCAAAGGCTACAGTGATGTTGGGTGGATAACGAAATGTCTGACAGGGGTTTGGACAAAGTTCTAAACTGGGCTTTGTTGTAAAGGTTAGCACGTGCCTTTATGAATACAGTCAAGCCCTGGTGAGAAATGACACAGCTGACATGGATGTTCACTCCGTTTTAACGTATTTCCAAAGCAGTGACTCCTGCCGAAAGTTACATGAATTCTACTTAATGACGTCTACACAGACCCAAGGTTTCCGAGCTTATTTCATGTGGTTGGAGTCTAGTGGGAATGCTACACTCTGCCTCCACGCAATGCCACCCAGCACCTCCACGTGGCAGTAGCACCATGATTTACAGGGAAATAAACTGTGCAAGTGTGAAAACAGCAGGAGAATGTCCCAGCAGCAGCTCGGGCCATGCTTGGAAATAGGAACAAAACAAATTAATCTCTGTGATTTCTCACCATTTTATGCGAAGAAGATTAGGATGAAATGAGCCTTAAGGCCAACCCAAAAAGAAAAAAAATACTAAACCATAAAATGGTAAAAGGCAACAAAAATGTACATTTGTGAACACTGAGCTGTAACTAGCAGAGTCATTTTCTCTGCAGCCAGCTGGTTCTCGAAATAGAGAAGGAACCAACCACTGTCTCCCAAAATCAACTCTAGTCCCAGACTAATGGGAACTCATGTGCCTGCCATGTGACAACGTCTTAGAATACATGAAGGGATGTAAGGAAAAGACGATGTTACATGGAAAATAAAATGATTGGCAATCCAAGCTGTTACCTGGCCCTTGTCCACATGAGGACTAAACCCCACCCAGGGAATAACTGCTCACCAAACTGTCCGCCCCGGTATGCATGTGTCCCCCCAAAGAGACGGGGCATGTATTTCTGATGTGTCCCAGGCACCATATGGGCGGGCAGAGGCTATGGATCCTGCCCTCCAATTAAGTGTGCACTTAGGTTAGCAAGAAACGAATCAGTTCCCAGCAGTGCCTCTTAATTCAGCAAAACCTACTTCAAAAGTTCACACATGAAAAAGAGTTCCCATGTTCATTTCACTGCAATTTGACTCACAGTTGAATTATTTAAGGATGAAACGTATGAATATGACATTTAAAATGAATGAAGTACCCCAGTGATGTCATAGTTATACATTTAAAATCTAGCACTCTCTCAAACCTCACCAGCTTAAAATAAAATACATTTAAATATATTTAAATATTTTACATCATAATATACTTTACCTTGAAAGGACTCCAAAGCAATATTTTTCATTTTAAAATATATGATTAATCTTTGTCTCTATACTCAAGAAAATATAAAGTATGTACAAAACGACATTACCATGCAATTTAGTGTTCAAATATACTTAGTTTAGATATCTTATATTAACTTTGAAAGCACACCAAAGTAATATTAAGGCTATCTAAAATCTTCAGATTCATGCTCAAGACAGTAACAGGAACTAGATGCAGACAGCTTGTATCATGCAATGCAGCATCAAAAGTTATTTTGTTATTCTTACAAATAAGTTAGTCGAATTGCATTAAATTGACAGCCTTTATTCAGCATGAAAATGACATGGACTTTAAAAGACAAATAATGAGCAAAGCAATGTCAAATGTTTAACGGGTGAGTATACTTTATGGAAATATATATTGATATAAAACTTCACTAATTCAAAATAAAAGAGAACAAAGATGGATTTTACATTCAATAGTTTGGGCAACAGTAATCAATAGGTTTGTGACAGAATTATAGAAAGGCATTTGTTGAATCAATGAATGAGCAGTAATTGCTTCAAATTACATATTTAAAGTCTGAAGTATGTGGTATTAGTCCTTATACATTTGTTATAATTTTAAAACTTAATGCTTTTTATTTTGTTAATTTTAAATAAACCAAAAAGAATCCTTATTTCAGAAAAGATTTTAATCATTTTAAAAATTCTAATACAGCAGTTTAGATATGAATTATATAACACACTGACTGATCGATAGGTACCAGATACTTTGCAAACAATTTTAAAGGCCCAACTGCACTGATAGTAGGCTCTACCTTTTGATTTCTACCACTTAAATACTGTTGTCTTTGGAAAATAATATGTTGTAAAAATTTCAAAAGGGCAAATTAAAATAAAAAAGATGCACATATTTTTCTGAAGAAAGGAAAGCTTTACTTATTTCCTACAGCTCAGTTTCATAACAATTCCGTTACTCAACAATGATGCTTAAAGAGCTCCTACTAAAAAGCAACTGAAACATCAAACATCAAACATTTGGTTGTTGATGCACTATTGGTGGTTTTTGTCCCTCCCAAAATACCATCTTGTTATGTAAATGAAAAAATACAGAAAATATACAATTTGTCCTCAAAACAAAACAGTTTGTGAGATAGCAAATGTAATCTGTGATTCTCAAACCTGTCTGTGTACCAGAATCATCTCTGTAGATTTGAATAAGTATACTTGCCCGGGCCCTGACCCCTTGATATTCTGATTTACTGGGTCTAGAACTGGGCCCAGGCCATTTGACATATTTTTATTCTACATTATCAATGTAGTAAGTGTTCCTTGTGGAAAAAAAATATTAAAATAGCCTATCTAATCAAAGAATAATATGCAAATTAACCATCATTCCACTATACCCACAAACCATGCCCACTAGCCAATCAGGAGCAAGTATGCAAATTAACCCAACTAAGATTGATGTGGCCATGGAGCAAGCAGGAGGCTTGGGTTTCCCCAGAGGAAGCAAAGCTTTCAGCACACCTTGGCCGGCCTAGGCCTCCCCTCAAGGCTACAAAGTTTTAATTATAGAAGATAAATAAATCCCAACAAAAATGGGGGCAGCCACAGAGCTGGAGAGAGCAGGAGGCTTGAGTTGCCCCTGGTGATGGAGGAAGCCAAGCTTCTTCCGCTCAAGGCTACAAAGCTTCAATCATAGAAGATAAATAAATCTCCCCAAAATGGCTATGGCCATGGAGCAAGCAGGGAGCTTGGCTCCACTCAAGGCTACAAAGTTTCAATTATAGAAGATAAATAAATCCCAGATCCCAGGGAGTCCGCTTGGGTCTCCAGGGGGTGTGGTTGGCCTGCAAACCACCACAGCCCCTCACCCAGGCTGCCCACACTCCAAGAGGACCCCCACCCTGATCCACAACACCCTTCAGGGCAAACCACCCATGCACCAGGCCTCTATCCTATCTATCTAATAAAAGAGTAATATGCAAATTGACCATCACTCCAACACACAAGATGGCTGCCCCCATGTGGTCAAAGATGGCTGCCCTTATGTGGACACAAGATAGCCACCACAAGATGGCCAGGGGAGGGCAGTTGGGAGGGACCAGGCCTGCACGGAAGGTTAGTTATGAGCAAGCAAGCCAGCAGGGGAAGGGAGTTGGGAAGGATCAGACCTGCAGGGGAGGGCAGCTGTGGGTGATCAGGCCAGCAGGAGAGGGCAGTTGGGAGAAACTAGGCCTGCAATGGAGGGCAGCTGTGGACAATCAAGCCTGCATAGAAGTGCAGTTAGGGATGACCAGGCCGGCAGAGAAGGAAAGTTGGGGGTGACTGTACCTGCAGGGAAGGGCATTTGAGGGAGACCCAACCTGTAGTGGAGAGCAGTTAGGGAGGACCAGGCCTGCAGGGGAGAGCAGTTAGGGACAAATAGACTAGCAGGGGGGCAGTTAGGCATCAATCAGGCTGGCAGGGAAGTGGTTAGGGCATGATCAGGCTGGCAGGCAGAAGTGGTTAGGGGCAATCAGGAAGGCAGGCAGGCAGGCAAGTAGTTGGGAGCCAGCAGTCGTGGATTGTGTGAGGGATGTTCGACTGCCTGTTTAGGCCCAATCCCGGTAGGGCTGCAGAATGGGACAGACACTCCAATGTGCATTGCACAGAGGGATAAAGACAACGTCAAATGTAAAACCATGAGGGGTCCTGACCTGCAGATGTTGTTATGTGATGGAGTGGCCTTTCACACACCCAACACTATGTAGCTTCCTCAAAGATGAATTTATCTAAGATTGGATTTATCTAAGAATGGTTAATGATTTTTTCATTAGGGAGGCCAGTGAGTCTGTGGTTTTATAGATTCGTTTTTCCCGTCACAGTGGTATTTATAAAGTACTCATATCCACAATAGTTAGGTATACCCCACCCTTTTCAATGACTTCATAGAATTTCTAGTGCAGGTACTGTTCCTTGCCTCCCCAACAGCCAATCTCTCCCTTTCCTTTCTTCCCAGCTAGCTGACTTGAGTTTAGGGACTGAACAGAAATCCCAATCTTAAAGAAGGTAAGAAAGTCACAGAAATCTAATTACAAGGACGTGCCAACCTGTTTTAGTTAATGAGCTAAAAGGAAGTACGGGGACTTGGGGGAAAGATGTCCCAATACAAGTTAAAAAGCACCTAAGGAGAACGAACCTCTTGCATTCACACGGTTGGTCAGGCCGTGAAGGCAGGAGCTGGAGCAGCCATGTTGCACCTATGACTCGGCCAACTTAAGGTCAAAAAGCTAACGCAGTGCGCATGGCAAAGCAGAAGTACAGAAGACACCTGGGTTCTTAACTAAATATCTTGACAGCCACTGGATGCTCTGATGTTTGTAGCCCAATGCATCCTAACAGACATAATTCAAGAATATAATACACACAAATGACTTCAATCCTTCTCGATGGAAATTTGGATCATTTTACCTAATTTTGCTGTTACAAATCTCTCTCTCTCTCTCACACACACACACACACACACACACACACACACACACACACAGACAATGTCCCCCCAAACAAAAAATAAAACAGTACAATTCCTGATCAGGGCACATGCTCAGGTTGTGGGGGGTGAGGGAAGCAACCTATTAATGTTTCTCTCTCTCTCTTCCTTTCTTTCTTTCTCTCTCTCTCTCTCTCTCTCT
>PVJN01024735.1:9598-30894 GCA_004026805.1 Lasiurus borealis
GGGGGGCAGTTAGGGGCCTCTCACCCTAAAGGGGCTGTGGCCAGGCTACAAAGAACCATCAGCCCCTCACCCAGGCTGGCCACACCCGCATGGCCACACCCTGGCCAGCCTGGGTGAGGGGCTGATGGCTGTTTGCAGGCTGGCCAAGCCCCCCAGTGGGGACCCTCACCCCATGGGAGTGTGGCCAGCCTGGGTGAGGAGCTGCATGCTGTTTTCAGGCTGGCCATGCCCCCTGGCGATTCGGCAGACCAGTGGGGAGGGGAGGTGGGGCTGAGTAGGCCAAGAGGGGAGGCAGTTGGGTGAGTAGGCTGGCAGGGGAGGCAGTTGGGGGTGAGCACACTGACATGGGGAGCAGTTGGGGGTAATCAGGCTGGCAGGAGGGCATTTGGGGGCAAGCAGGCCTGTGGCAGAGGACAGTTGGGGGTGAACAGGCTGGAAGCAGAGTGGTTAGCGCCAATCAGGCAGGCAGGTAAGTAAGTGGTTAGGAGCTAGCAGTCCCAGAGTGCAAAAGGGATGTCTGACTCCTGGTTTAGGCCCAATCCCTGTAAACTGGCTAGGAAATCCTTCCAGGGGTCCCAGATTGGAGAGGTTGCAGGCCAGGCTGAGGGATAACCCACACCCTCATGCACAAATTTCGTGCACCGGGCCTCTAGTATATAATAAAGGTAGAGTTTTTAAAACAGCTTAATGAATAGATTGTTGGAATAAAAAAGAGGATGCAGAAATGGTTTCATGCTTATGCAAGAATTTACTTTATGGGAAAGATGGAATTTCACATGGGTAGGAAAAGAAGGGATGAAGAGTTGTTGTCCCAACATCTCTGATTAACTAGTAATAAAGGCAGATATTCTCCAGGACCAAAGTGTAATTGAGATGTGCTGAAGATCTCTATTCAAGACCATGATAGGAGATGAAATGGATGGTACCATTTTGATAACTTTTGAATAAGTTAGGTCTAATAGGTAGGATAAAAAATGCCAGAAGTTTTAAGAAATTGTGAATAGATGTGTGACATTAGTTTAAAGTCTGTATGTACGAAAGGCATTATAAGGGAAATTAAAATAAGCAGTACTCTTACCTTGCTGAATGTTTGAAAATCTTCATAATAAAATGTTAAGGGGAAAGCAACACACCGAGAGAGAATATTATGGTACAAATTATACACAGGACTAATATTCAGAATATATAAAACCACCTACACATGCCAAAATGAAAAATTAATTGACAAAGAATAGAAATAGGCAGTTAGGATAAGAAAAAATGTCAACAGACCATAAATACAGGAAAAGTTGTTCAACTTGACTGGTAATCAGGGAAATTAAAATTAAATCAACAATTATCCAACACTTCTTATCCATTAGATTGGAAATAACTGAACATATTGATCATATTCTGTGTTGTTAAGGAAACCAACATTCTCATCCATTCTTGTTTGGGAGGGTAATGTGGCAATATCATCAACAATTTAAATGTACACACCCCTTACTCTAGAAATTCTGTCTCTTAGAATTTATTCTAATGAAAGACATATTTTCTTCAAGATTCATGTAAAGATACTAGGGAAAATACCCATCATTAGAGAAATACTTAAATAAACTATTGATATACATAAACTATGGTCATTAGAAAGAATGCAGTATATATACAGACACATATGCATTAACACAAAATCTTTCCAAGGTATGTTTCTTTGTCAGTGAGAAACTTGTCAGAAAACAATTTGTAGGACAATATTACCATTATGTGAAGGAAACAAAAGTGTTCTTTGCATGGAAATATAATCGGACAGATGGCTATCACAATGTCTTTTTTCTCTTTGTCTCTCTCTGTGTCTCTCTCAGCAATTCTGGCCTCCTGATCTGTATGAACAGGCCAACCTCTCTCTCAACTCAGGACCTTTTTACTTTCCTAAAACGCTCTTCCTTCTGCCTCCTCCTCATCCATGAAGTGTCAAATGGTAGTCACGGTGGTTATTAGTCACCAGTCCACTCTCACCCTACCAATAATTTCCTGCTCCTCTTCCTGACTGAACCTCAGTTTTACTCCCTATATATGGTTTTGGTAGGATGAATCCCATGTCCAGTTCCTGGAGGAGTCATGACTGGCCAGAGCAATTAGTTTGGGAATAAGCCGAGTTGGCCCAAGCAGGTCAATGAAATTTAATTCCTGGGTATATTTTGCAATATTTTTGAATAATGGCTAGGATTAAGAGAGGTTAAGGTTGTTGGAAGATGTATTGGGTCTGTATGAATGGAGCCAGTGCTAAGGCAGGTAAGCCAGAAAGTGGAGAGGGAATCCAGTGCCTTGGTGATATCATTGGAACCACTGGGTGAATCCGTGCCTCTGGGTGTTTTGCTTGGAGTGCCTGGGCTTTCTGTTGTTTCCAAAAGCATCACCACCGCCTGTACCTGAAGTAGCCCCTCTGTCTGACCTGTGGCTTCTTCTCATACATTGCCTGTGTCCACCCATAAACTGTAAGCTCCACAGGAATGGGTACATGTCTATCTTAATTACCGCTACAGCCCAGGGTTTAGCGCCATAGTTAAAACTCAGGGGTTCTGCACTCAAAATACAGGGATGAGTGGACATATGAATGAGTCAATGTGGAGGACATGTGCATGTTTTCTCTGTATATTTATGCATCTTTTGAGTCCTTTATCTATGTATTACTTTTATAATGTTTAGTAAACAGGTAAAAAAAATACTAAAAATATGTTTCCAATTGTTTATAGAAATTATCTTTGATGTTAGATTGTGAATGGGATCTTTTCTTCTTCATATTTTTCAAAATATCTATAATGAATTCAGATTGCCTTATAATTTTTTTTAAAACAGAACATTTTAGAAAGACTTTCCTGAGCTTAATAACAAGGCTCTAAAGTACAAACTAGAAAATAATCCTTGTGGAACATCCTGTGACCCTCCAGCCTAAAGAGGACTGATAAAAGGACCTCCACCCAGAAAGAAGTGGCCCCTGCAGCTTTGGTAGGGTGATGGAAATATAAGTGGGCCCGTCTGCTCTCTCACCACCCTGAGTTTGACACAGGAGGCTGAGGTCTTCCCCTTTAAATTCATGGAAGGAGCTCTCTTGTAGCTCAGAAAGAGGCTCGGAGCCATTTGAGCCTCTGAGTCTGTGTTTTTCACTGTGGAAGGCCCTTGCCATGTATAATTATTGAACACTTAAAATGTGGCAAACATGAGCTGAGATGTGCTCTAAGTATAAAATACATGCTGGATTTTGAAAACACATTAATGTAAAATATCTCCATCATTTTTATGCCAGTCTCATGTTGAATTGTTTGAATATGCTGGCATAAATAAAGCATGTTAATAAAATGAAAAACACACACACAAAAGTGTGGACTAGATATTCCATTGTAGGCCAGTGTTGATTAAATAGGAAAGAGTCCAAGGTATACAAGAATTAATCTCTCAGCTACTCGGGTTAAGGATAATGGTGAGTCTCTTACTGGGGGTGGGAGTTGGGGGATGGGGGGACAGTTGCAGAGATCAAAAACAACTAAAGGTTCTTTGTAATGTGTCCTTGTACTTCATGCAATAAACCTCCTGCAGGCACTTCAGTAGGGAATGTGTCCAAGAGTGCTGTTTATCTTCCAATTCCTGTTCGCTGTTTCTTCTTTAGAGATAAAACCCCCAAATTTTAACTGAACTCATGATCTTCTAGGAAAGACCTACATTTCCCAGCTTCCTTTGCAGCTTGTGTGGTCCTGGCACTACATTTTAGCCAGCAGGGTGACCTTGAACATAAACTTGTAAAGTGAAGTGTTCCTGAAGGAATGAGCCCTTACCTGTCCTCCCCGATGCCTGTAGTGTGGTCAGGATGACTGGGGCTCTAGCCTTTGGGAACAGGAGCAGGGATCTGGGTGTCACGGGAAACAAGATAAGACAGAAGTAGCCTGGGTCTCTGATGCCTTGGAGCACAGTGCCAGCTCTGAACTGCTCTCCTGCAGTGTTCTCTCATGCAAGAAGGAAACTTCCATCTTGTTCAAGTTACTAGTATTGCTTTCTTTTTCCTTCTTTTTACCATAATTTAGTGGAAATCAAATTTAACTGATACAAAGTGTGGTCATTTTCAAGAAATTCTATTATTCTCCATCTTTCTGAGTTGACCCTATTTTTCAGACAATCCCAGGTTAATGAAACCCAATGAACATTGTGATATTTAGATACCTGGACCAAGCAGACCCCCCCTGAATAACGGGCAAAGTTCTTATGCCCAAGGTAAACAAAACCAAGGAAGCACCTTCCTTCAACCTCTCCCTAAGCCCTTCACACACATACATACACAGCGAGAGGTCATGACTGTTTTCTAAGTTCCTTTCCCTATGGTGTGTTCTCAAAGAAGCCTATATTCTGCTTTCCTCATTTATGCCATTATTGTTCATTCCAACTTTCTCTTCTATACTAGCCTCCAGAAAAGAGGGAAAATTATTATATGCTGGTGTGCTATCTACATACAGATGGAAAAAGTTGTATGCTAATCCCAAGGCTTACCACTGTTCTTGGTACATAGCAGACACCTAATAAATATTTGTTGGATAAATAAATAACTTATTTTAAAAGGCAACATTGAAATACATAAATACATAGCTAATTAATAAATGAATAACATCCCTTTATGAATGACTAATTGGAGGAAATAAGAAATTCACATTAGACAAAGTGTAGGACCTGTTTCACAAATATGATCCTCAAAAGAATCATGCACAATATTGTGTTTTCTTGAAGGTGCACTGAGAAGAGGTCGTATCCTTCCTGTCATGGACATGAGCACAAGCTTCATCTGATGCTCTTCACCATGCTTCTGATATGCAAAACCTCAAGGGGGAAAAAATGGCCAGATTTCTTTTTAGCAGCTTATCTAGGTCAGTATTCGGCAAACTCATTAGTCAACAGAGCCAAATATCAACAATACAATTAAAATTTCTTTTGAGAGCCAAATTTTTTAAACTTAACTTCTTCTAATGCCACTTCTGCAAAATAGACTCCACCAGGCCATGGTATTTTGTGGAAGAGCCACACTCCAGGGGCCAAAGAGCCGCATGTGGCTCGCGAGCCGCAGTTTACCAACCACTGATCTAGGTGAATACTGGCACCTCAATTTGTATTTAAAAAAAAAAAGAGAGATAGATAGATAGAAAGAAAAAAAGTGGTAAGCAAAGATAATGTAGTGTTTTGGTTTCAAAAATAAATAATGGTAGAAGAAATGCAGCTTTCCTGTAAACACAGATAATGGATTAAGACCAGAGAAACTTGGTATCTCAGGGCGGAATGGATCTGAAAGGTAATCCATTCCAGTGAAACTATATTTGTTATAACATATAAGTCTGTACTAGATAAGTTATCACCGTGGGTAAGTTTTCAGACAGAGAAAAAGCTGTACACGGATGTTGGGAGGAAGAATGCCATGTGGGGAAAACTGGGTAAAATGAATGTTCTTGTCTTTGTCTTAATCTTCAAGCCTGTCTCTGGTCATGTCTGAATGTAATTTCAGCAGACAGTACAGCCATGGACTTTGTGAAAGTCCTGTGAGAGGAATGAGGAGAAACCAATGCCAGTATATGCCATATTCACCACGCGAGTGGACACTGCACATCTGCCCGCCTCACCAGTCCCTAGAAATATATTCACTGTCTGGTTCTCCAATGCAAAGCATTGCTGGGATATAGTTGACCATCAAAAAATTCACTGAATTGATATTAGATAATTGTTTTTCACATGGAAGGAAATGGCTCTTTAAAAGTGATTAAATAGCTTTAGAAGATGGAAAAAAAGAAAAGGGAAAAGTTTGACTATCTCTTTTTTTAAAATATATTTTTATTGATTTTAGAGAGGAAGGGAGAGGGAGAGAGACATAAAAATCAATGATGAGAGAGAATCGTTGACTGGCTGCCTCTTGCTGGAGATTGAGCCTGCAACCAGGGCATGTGCCCTTGACTGGAATTGAGCCAGAGACCCCTCAGTCCACAGTCCAAGGCTCTAACCACTGAGCCAAACCACTTAGGGCTTGATCATCTCTTTTATCTCTGAGATTGTTCTTTTGGACTTGGTGTGCGATTTTTGCCCTATGTGATAAAAAAAAAAAAAGCTTGGAGAGCTGGAGGCTCACTAGAAAGTGTTAGGCTCATTATTACTGGACTCTTCTAAGATTATTGCATATCAGTAGTTTTCCTTGAAAGGGGATGGGGAGATCAGAAGGTAGGGAAGCAAAAGAGGCATTCTGAGTTTTTCTTGTACACTCTGTATATTTCTCAATATGCTTTCTTGGATTCTTTGGTTCTACCCACAGCCCTATTCCCTGGCAATTCCCTTCATCCCTGCGTAGCCTGGTGAAAGGACAAGCAGAGTTAGCCATGGTGTCGGAGAGGAGCTGGGTGAGAGATTATGGGAAGTGAGGGGCAAGGAGAAAAAAACAGCAATATACACACTCATAGGCTTCATGGCTATGTGCAGTGACCAGACAGGGAGACATGAGAATGTCTGGGAAGAGTCCTAATTTAGGTGGATATCTCTAAGTTGCTATCAGTAATCTCTGAAATATTTTTTATCTTTATTGTTGAAAGTACTACAGATGTCCCCATCTCCCTCATTGACCCATCTCCTGGCTTATTGTGTGTGTCCATGGGTTATGCATATATGCAGAAAAGTTCTTTGGTTAATCTCTTTCCACCCCTCTTCCCTCTGAGATTCATCAGTCTATTCCCTGTTTCCATGTCTCTGGATCTATGTCAGTTTATTTTGTTCATTAGTTCCCAGATATAAGTGGCATCATGTGATACTTGTCTCTCTTTGGTTTATTTCACTTACATAATACTCTCTAGGTCTATCCATCCTGCATCAAAGGGTAATATGTCTTTCTTTTTATAGCTATATAGTATTCCATTGTGTAAATATATCACAGTTTTTTTTAACACACCATCTACTGATGGCATTTGGGCTGTTTCCAGACCTTAGCTATTGCAAATAGTACTGTTATGAATATAAGGGTGCATATATTTTTTTGATGAGTGTTTCTGGATTCTTAGAATATAATCCTAGAAGTAGGACCACTGGGTCAAATGGCAGTTCCATTTTTAATTTTTTGAGGAAACTCCACACTATTTTCCACAGTAGCATTATGCACCTGCATTCCTACCAGCAGTGCACTAGGGTTCCTTTTTCTCCACATTGTTGCCAGTACTTTTTCTTTATTGATTTATTAATGGTAGCCATTCTGGCTGGTATGAGGTGATACCTCATTGTCATTTGCATCTCTCTGATGATTTGTGACATTGAACATTTTTGATGTGTCTCTTTGCCATTTGTATGTCTTCTGAAACATTTTGGCTTGGTAAAGGTATTTATTTCTGTGAATACTTATTGGTGTGGGGTGTTTGCCTGTGTGTAGGTATGTGTGCCCATTCCCACCTATATCTCCTGCCCTAAAAAGTCTAGCTACTAGTCTTTCTTTATGTGGCCAGTTGTGTTGTTGTCTATGTATTATAGCATATTTTCACCATTGGGACTTGGACTGTTGGGCACAGTCCTCTCTTTTACAAATGAGGAAACTGAGGCCCAAGGGGATCAAATGACCTACTTATCCAGAGTCAAAGGTTTTGAGATAGAACCAGACTGGGCCTCAGGTGTGCTGCCAAACCTACGACATTCCATTTCCTCAAGCCATCTCCTCCTTCTAGCCACACTCAGGTCAGCCCCCACTGCACCAGGCCCCTCTCGGCAGGCTGAATCTGACTTGGACTTACTTTATTCTTTTCCAGTAAAGTTTTTCCATGTGGTCCTCGATATAATTGGCCCATGGCTGGGAAAGATAATGTATTCTGGTGTCAGGGGTTAAACCCTTTAACTGTTCCAAAGTTAGCTTTCTGCCCTCTACATTTTCAGCTGTGGAGCCGAGTAAATCTAGGACAAATGCTCTCATGAATCGCTGATGGGGTCTGTAAAGAAGAATGTTTCCAGGCCCTCTGAGACCTGGCTTAAGAGATGCAAGTCATTTTAGAAAAAGAGAAAGGCTGCCACTTTTCAAACCAATACTTCAGGCACCCTCTGAATAACTGACCTGCAAGCACAGTGATAGCTCAGACATGATCCCCTCAGCTTCACTTGGCCTGTCACCTCAAATCCCCACTGCAACGTTTTGCATTTGAGGAGTAACACTGTTTGGAAACAGAAGGCAAGACTACAAAAGACTAGAATGAAAAGCTGAGAAGAAGCCATCAAGTCAAAGGGGGAGAGACATTCTGCAATGGCAAGGAGCACTGAAGCTGCTGGGCCAGAAGTTCAAGAGCATCAGGAATCTCATTTCCCTGCCAGCTTCCTGCCCATGCACAGGCGATTGCTGGCATGTGGAGGTTGAAAGGACCAGAGGAAGGAGCTGAAGGTGCTGAACAGAACTTGTAAACCCTTGGCATGAAGGAAGCAGGCTTCAGAAATGGGAGCTAATTGAACCTGCAAGGAACTCATTGTCAGCCTCTAGGCCTGTGCTTTGAGCCTATGTTGGGTCTTTCTAAGGGTTAGCCCACACCCTCTATATCTGCTGCCCATCGCTTTGTATAATAGTAAAAACACCCTGGACTCGGCACTTCCCCTGCTGCTATCCTGGGCACCCTTCCCTTGCACTGGGCATTCATTTAATCTTCCCCAAAAACCTGTTAGAAAGGTTATGATTATCCCTAGTTTCCAAATGAAGGGGCAAAGCTCTGTTAAAAAAAAAAAATCCCCAATTTACATACTTGCAGATAAGGAGAAAAGCCTAGATGTAAACAAAGGTCTCTCTGACCCTAGAACCCAGAGTCTAAATTATTATGCTAATTATCTCTTGCAGTGTGTGTGCTCTACAAGAACTTGCTATGTTACCAAGTTAACGCTTGGTTACCATGTTTAGATGCTGCCAACGTTATTCAGATGTCTCAGGCTCTCTCATCAATTTAAAGGGCATTTGTGATGTTCTGGAGTGCTATGCTTCCTCCCTCCTTCTCTTCTCCTGCCTTTTCTCCTTCTCTTCTTCTCTTCCTTCTTCTCATTCCTTTTTCCTTTTCCTCTGTATCTCAGTAGAAGCTCTCTCTGACACCAACAATATTGTTGAAACCAATATTTGCTTCTCTGTGCCATAAGGTTTCCTATCTGGGGACGAAGTCCACTCTCTCCTTTTCTTTTGTAATTTTCAACTCTGCTCAACGTTCACAGTAAAGCAAAAATGTTTGGTGAATCTCATAAAGGTGGGGCTAAGAATTGTCTATTAAAAAATAGCACCAGAAGCCACGAATCACCATAGAAATCAGATCAAAATGAAGATTTGGTCACCAAAGAAAGGAATTGGTCACCAAGACGAATAGAGGGTATCATCAATGCCAAGAGAAAGGAGGCTTTTCTACCAAGGATGGGGGAGGAGATGATTAATAGATTGAATATATAAACCTTCTTATATGACTTAAACTACCAGCTGGCAATACTCTTCCTCCTCCACAGGCTGACTCTTATTGCCCAGCCAGGAAATGGCAGGTTATCTTATCTTCTTTACCTGACCCAGATTCCTGATGTGCGTCCTGCCCAGCCTGATTCCTCCCATCCTCTAGACCCCCTGATTTATCCAGACCCTGGGCAAGGAGTCTTTACAGAGACCTTACCTCCCACTCACATCCTTCCTCACCACAAGAAAGTGGGTGGTGAAATCACAGCTAAAAAGAACATTCCTGGAGGTAATCTCATAATTTACAACTTCTCATTGTGTAGGTGAACAGAGAGGGAAAGGGAACTGCTGTTCCAACCATGAAATTACAAAAATAGCCAGGATCACTGAGGACCATCTCTCCCCATTCCTGTGTTTTGTTAGCTCAGCTCCAAATGACTTAACTGGAACAGACAAAAGCTCATTAAAATATCATGTTGGACGAGATGTAATTTTCAGAATAATGTTAACATCAAACAAGCAATTTAGAGGCAGCATTGCTCTGGCCCTACAAGTGAGGAAGTAATTTGCAAGGTAAGCACTCTTCTCACCAGTGGGGCTTGGGTGCTGGATGGAAGGTGAATGATTACAGCAGAAGGGGCTGTGAGTCTAGAAATTTCATGTAGACTAAACCCAACCTTACCTTGTCATCCCTATTCTCTGAATATTGCCTTTTCCAGATGAAATTCTTTTTAAATCTAAATTCACTAATTTTTACACATTCTGCAACTTGACTATTCAGCAATTTTTCCATACAAATTAATTACCTGTCCACTTTTAAGAAACAAATTAACTTGAGTCTTCCAGAGTCATCTTCAACATAGAGAGGATCTATGTGAGAGAGGCATTGTGGAAAATATGACTAAGGTAAAGGAATTTCAGAGATACCTAGTTAGGTGTAATATAAGGAATTTTTTCTCAAATTAGATCCAACTTTTAGTACTAGCTTAGACATTGCAATGGGTCAAATAGTGTGACTCCCAAATTTATGTTTACCCAGACCTAGGGTTTTGCAGATGTAATTAGTTAAATTAAGATGAGATCCTATTAGATTATAATACTAATGACTAGTATTCTTATATGAAAAGGGGAGGTACACAGACATACAGAAGGAAGAAGGCCATGTGAAGACAGAGGCACAGATCGGAATGATGCTGCTACAAACCAAGGAACTGCCAGAAGCTGAAAGAGGCAAAGAAGGACTCAACCCTAGTGCCTTCAGGGTGAGCATGGCCCTGCCAACACCTTGTTTTGGGGTTTCCAGTGTCCAGAATGGGATAGAATAAGTTTCTGTTGTTTTAGCCACCAAGGTGTGGTAATTTGTTACAGCAGCCCTAGCAAACTAAAACAGTCACTGATCAGCTGAGTAAACTTATTTTTCCTTTCTGAGCTTCAGTTTCTTAGTCTGGGCCTGAGTTTAGGTCTGTGATGTTAGGTAAGTCATATAATTGCTCTACTTTCTCATATTAAAATGAGGATAATACAATTTACTTTCTTAAATAAATGAATTAGTGTTAACATGTGTTGAGTACTTAGGACATCATAATCACTGACATTCATGTCGCCAAGGATTTGTTATTTATTTCTTTATCCTGCCTTGATCTAAAAAGAAATTGAGATGGCTTACCAAAATTCTTGCCATAAACCATGATACACTTGCACAGAATTTGGTGCTAAGCTTTTCAACATGCAATGCAAAAAGGAAAACATAACATTTTATGTGACACATAGCCACAGGGAAATTTACCACAAGTTTCTCCTGGCAACCCTAGGCAAGCTACTAGTGGGCCAGGCAGTACAATCCCACAGGTCCAAATATTTTTTGTACATGTTCCCAGATTTAATTTAGCCTCCCATGTTATTAAATTTATACTCACAGTAGCAGGCACATGGGAAGACCCATTTCTGTCCAGAAAGAACTTCTAGTCCAGCAGCAGGGTGGTGAGTGGAGGGCATTCTCCCAGGCCTGCAAGAAACTGATGTAAGACAGAACAGAACTGTGCTCTCAGTCCTGAAAGGTTGATGGATAAATCACTACCATTCTGAAGCAACACAAACCCATGTCTTTCCTCACAGTGAGGGAACACGTTTCTTTCCTTTAATGGCTACTCCAAACCTCTTCTCATCTCCTGCCATCACCCTGGTGCCCAAACAGGGTCATTTGAAGGATAAGAGTCTTCATTTTCCTGAATAACCTACATTTCCAAGAAAATTGTAGTCTAAACATTAAAACAAGAAACCTTGCCGAAACAGGTTTGGCTCAGTGGATAGAGCATCGACCTGTGGACTGAAGGCTCCTGGGTTTGGGGTTCCATTCCGGTCAAGGGCATGTACCTTGGTTGCAGGCACATCCCCAGTAGAGGACATACAAGAGGCAGCTGATCGATGTCTCTCTCTCATCGATGTTTCTAACTCTCTATCCCTCTTCCTTCTCTGTAAAAAATCAGTAAAATATATTTTTTAAAAAAAAGAAAGAAAGAAACCATGTGCTAAATGCTGGAAATATACTAGTGGATAAACACGGAAAAAATGTTTACTTTAATGGCGGTTCTGCTCTATCAGGAGAGACAGACATTAATTATTTGTTCCCAAATGGAAGGTGATAATGTTCTTTACATGAGAGTGGGCAATAAAAGGAATTACTCTAGCTAAGGGAGTTCCGGGAGATAGTCTGGAGAAGGGATGGTTGAGCTGATATCTGAAGGATCCTGGTAAATAAGGGTGAGAAGAGCATTCCAGACAGAATGGACAGCATGCACTCAGGCCCTGCAATGGGCTCAGCTTGACTAGAACGTACAGAATGGATCCTAATGCCAGGGCTTGAGAAAGAGCAAGGCAAGGCTTGGAGGGAAGGTGAGGCTGTTGAGTTAGATGGCATCCAGCGCATGCAGGACCTTGTCAGCCATGCCAGCCATGTCTTTGGCTAAAGAGAAATGTGAAGCCATCTGAGAGTTAAGAAATTTGCTATGCAGTGTGATTCCTAGATCAGAAGCATGGGCAGCCCTGAGGAAGAAACTAAAATGGCAGGACTCTGGCCCAACCCACACCTACTGAAACAGAATCCGTTCCCTGGTGATTGGTATGTGTGTCAGAGTTTGAGAAGCACCAGTTTGGAACATTTTCAGATAGTGTAGGACTTGCTAAGTGTGGAACATCTACTTGAAATACTTGTGGTATTAAATATGTGTGTGTGTGTATGTAGTAGAGAAGGGTGATAGTAAATCCCATCAAAGAAACCTGGTTAATGGTAGCACATTACATTCTGTGGGCACTCAGAGGTCCTCCCTGCACGTAGGACAGAACTATGATTAGAATGCTCCATAATCACTGGCCCAAAGATGCCTTTCCACATGTTGGCACCTCTTTGGCACTCAGACACAGTGCCTCCCTGGGCCACTCCTACTCCTGCAGACTCCTCTAATACAGTTCTCCCCTCCTTCCCACCCCCAAGTTTAAACATGGCTTGAAACTCCACAAGGTCTCCAGCGCAATCTCGGTAGATTCAGATTGATCCGAATTAACACAGAATATTCAATCAATTTACACCCCCAATTTCTTTGGGCAAGGCCTAAAAACAAATTTCGGCAGCAAACAACATTTCTGAAGTCTCCCATGTATTTGCGTGGGATTCTTTTGGCGGCAAGCCTCATTGCTGGAAATACCTTCCCACTATGGCAGCCAATCACACCTCCTTGGAGCTTGGCCACAGGAGGCAGTAAAGGTCACACAGCAGGTGCTCCAACCAGAAGAGAGGAAGTGATATAGGCTCTGAGAGCTTGCTTTTCACAGACACTAACAGCTCAGGGAGGAACAGCAGAACTTCTTCAAGAAATTATTTGTTCCTTTAAACCATCTGAGCTGCCTCTGGGTCTGCAAAGAAGGATGGCTGGAAGATGTTAAGAAAGACAACTTAAAAACTGGGCCACTTCAGCACAACAAGCTTAGACAGAGATGGATAAGTTGTCAGACAGCACAAAATTAATCCTGCATCTCTGAACCAAGCAAGATTCCCAGCAGCGTGAGCAGTCACCTTCATTTTCCCCTCAATTGTTTTTATAAAAGAACAGACACATTTTTCTCTCCCCAACAGACACACAGAGGTGAATGATGACATTGGATTTGCCATTAACTGAGCCAGATCCAATGTTTGGTCAGTCCTTTCAAGAACAGCAGTGTTTAGGACCCTCACATACATGACTGTAATCAAATGAGATTGATTATGCATCTGAATGAATCATCTTTATTATTTTGGAGTTATGTGGACTTGACCTAGTTACTTAGGTTATATCTATTTGGTAGACTCAGAGAGACCATATGTGCTCCTTTAATTGAGTTTCCCATAAGTCCTAGGGGTAAGAGTGATAAGAAGGAAATTGTAGATACCACTACAGTCCTCAAAGTCATTGCCACATAACTAAATAACATTTTATTTTATTCATATGACATCAGTAGAGACAAATACATGGAATATTCTAGCCTGGGGCGGGGGTGAGAGCAGGCTAGAAGGGGTCAATGGGGGAAGAGGGGAGACATATGTAATACTTTAGACAATAAATATTTTTTAATGGACGATTCTAATACACAGAAACAGAATAACATCAAACAATCAAACAGAAGGGTCTGGATAGTGAAAAGAACTAACAAGACATAGTTGACAATACAGTATGTATTAACTATACAGTACGTAATAATACAGTACAATGGCATGCAGGATAACAATATTGTCAACTAAAGCTTCAGGCTCAGAAGTGGTAAACTTAAGATGAATGCTGAGAGTGAAAAGGGAAAAAAAAGTTGAACTGTTGAGAAAGTCACCCAGTAGATATATGTATATATAGGTTCACTGATAATCTTAGTTGACATTGTACTGCTTATACCTAGAGCAACCTTCCCCAGGCAACAGTCAGGAATGGGTCAAATGAGCAAGTCTTGAAAGAATGATCATTCATACAGGCAATAAATCTTTCCAAACACCAGTATTTCTAAGTAACTTCTCTGCAATATTCAGAAAGGTTTACTCTGGGACACAAAAAGATAGTAACTAATTTCAATTCTCATATCTGAGTACTATAATTTCTATATTCCCCTGGGAGTTATTCCACCTTCATTTTATTTTACTACTATTTCAGTTTTATGCACGACATAAAACCTAACTTTGAGCCACCAAATGCTATGATGCTGATTTAATATTTTTTCTACCTTAGCTCACTCCTTTGGGCAAGTACTATTGAAATATATTCCTCTTTGGGTGAGTTAAAGGCTCTTTATACAACAAGGAAATTATCTGTTTGTTCATTTGTTTATTAAGATATCAACTTTCAATGTACTAGTATTTTTCCATATTTATTGAAATATAATTGACATAAAATATTATGTAGGTTTAAGGTATAAAGTATCTTGATTTGATATACATATGTGTTATAAAATAATTATCACAGTAAAGTTAGAGTTAACATTTCCATCACCCCCACATAATTACCTTTCTTTGTGTGGAGAGAACATTTAATATCTATATCTACTGTTTTCGAAACTTCCAAGTGTATATTCTGATAGTGTTAGCTATGGTTCTCATGCCATGCAGCAGATCTCCAAAACTTAGGTTTCTGAGAACTGGAAGCTTGTATCCTTTGAGCCCATGTCAAACCCTAGCCCTTGACAACCAGCATTCTAATCTCTGTTTCTATGATTTTGCCCTTTACAAAATTTCACATACAAGTGAGATCATATAGTTTCTATCTTTCTATGGCTGAATTATTTCACTTAACATAATACCTTCAAGATCCATCCATATTGATACAAATGGCAGGATTTAATTTTTTTTCTTATGGCTGAATAATATTCCATTGAGTATATACGTTTTCTACCATTGTAGTAGAAAGATACTTAGTATGATTTGATTCTTTTTAAATTTGCTAAGATTTGTTCTGTGATTTATCATATGATCTATCCTGGAGATAGTTCAATGTGCACTCAAGAAAAATATGTATTCTGCTGCTGTTAGATGAAATGTTCTATATATATCACTTAGGTCCATTCTGTCTAGAGCATAGTATAAGTCCAATGTTTTCTTTCTGATTCGCTGATGTATCTATCATTGAAAGTGGGGTATTGAAGTCTCCACTGTTATTATATTATTGTCTATTTCACCCTTCAGATATGTTAGTATATGTTCAGTATGTTTAGATTAGTTTATGTTCAGTATATATATGCACCCAACCCAAATGTAATGAATTGATCCCTTTGTCATTATATAATGACCTTTGTCTTTTGTTAATAGTTTTTGTTTTAAAGTCTATTTTGTTTTTATATAAGTACTAGTGGCCCAGTGCATGAAATTCATGCATATTTTTATTTTTTTATTGTAAAATTAATGCATATTAAAAGGGAATTAATTAGAGAAAATATTTTAATATTGTTTTTTTCCCTTTCTCTATAATAAAAATGTAAGAGATGAAAGAAAATTAGTAAAAATATATATGAAAATCTCCCTCTTGTCAGAGTCTGGGAGTGCTGCAGAACCCAGAGTCAAGTCCCTGCCCTCCTGCGTGTGCCTCAAAATCACGTGATACCCAGACTCAAACGGCCGTACCCCCATTAAGCCCTGCAGGTTGGGGGGGTGCAGCCTCAGGTCCCCCAGCCCCAGCCTGAGGGTGTGAGGGTGTGAGGGCATGATGACAATTTGCATATTAGCTCTTTCTTATTGCTTCATGACTATTTTGTAGTTCTCTTGCTCCCTTTCCCCTCTCTTCTGTTCTTTGTGAATTAATTATTTCTGTAGCAGCATGCTTTTCTATAGTTGTGCTCTTCTCTTTATCTTTTGTGAATCTACAGTGAGTTTTGTCTTGTGGATACCATGAATCCAATCTGCCGTTCTCCCAGCATTTTCTCATTCTTGCATCACGCAGGTGGTTATTCAGTATTTTCGGTAGGGCAGCCTCTTGCACAGCTGGGGAGGCTGGGTGCTCACTCACTTGCTCTCACATTCCCGGAGGGGGAAACCACAGGCTAAGAAAAATCTCTCTTGGTCCTGAGATGTGCTACTTTTGGGGAGGTATGATGCAGAAAAAGTCAAACTGTTTCTCTTAGTCTCCCCAGTGTGTCCAAACTTGTGTTGTTGTTTTTTGTTTGTTTGTTTGTTTGTTTGTTTGTTTGTTTTTGCTGCAGTGGTATGCTGGAACTTCTTCACTGGACACCTGGACTTCCACAAAGTCTCTCCTGCCCATGGGTGCTTGCCTAAAGCAACATTTTCTAAGGTCTCTAGACAATACTGAGAGAGTACGGAGCTGACTCAGGCCTGTATGCCTATTAACCAATGCACAGGTGGCTGACACTCCTCCTGGGCCCCTGGGTTTATGGTGTTGATCCCACAGATCTTACAATGGCACTTTTTTTTTTTTAATGTGGGTGCATTCCAGTTTATTGTTGTTGAGGAAGGGACACGATGAGGGATGTCTTATTTAGTCATGTTACCGAAATAACCTGTCAGTTCATTTAGAAAAACAGTCAAAGCAGTTGTTGGTTTGAAACAGTGAGAGCATCTGGATGAGGTATGGAATTTAAATGGATCGTTTGAAATGTATCAATGCAATGGTTTTAATAAGGAGTGGGAGGATGTACAAAGGATCCTGAATTTTATTTATCTCACTTTCTTGAAATGGAGATCCAAAACCAGAGTGACATGATAAATATATTTTTAAGCAGTAGATAAAAGCAAATACAATCCAAGAAAAAATATTCTGCTCAATTCTGATCAGGATACAATAGGAAAAATGCATTTATATATATATACATCTGGTTTCTCTTCTTAGCACACATAAATATTCATGGGAAAGTGTCCAGGGTGATGAAGTATTTTAGAAACTGCATTGTGTGAGGAATGGCGGAGGGTATTTAGGCTAATTTTCATGCTGGGAGGAAGGCTTCGGGAAAGTGTCTTTGAATGACTGAAAAACCACTTTGTGGAAGCAAAATCATTCTGTTGTCCTAGGATGGCAGAAGCCATAAAGAAGTAAGCACAATGATAGAATTTTCAAGTTATTAGAACTTCCCAGTGATTGAATCAGGGCTGGCAGAAGCAGAACAAGATGAGATTCAATACAGCAAGAACCATCTGGGACAAAAAAATGGAAACTAGGTCAAAGAATGAGGAGCTGAGTTCTTATTCCTAATTCAAATGTTCTACATAAAAGGAATCAGAACCAATAGAGCTTTAACAATTTTTAAAAAATAGATTTTACTTTTAAGAACAGCTTTATTTGTTCCATAGAATTAAGGTAGCATAGATGGTTCCTATAAACCCCACACTCATTTTCTCCTATTATCTTAATAGCTTGTATTAGTACATTTATCTTTTGTGAATCTACTGTAGGTTTGCTTTGTACCATCAGTTCTCTATGCCACTCTCCCAGCATTTTTCCATGCCACATTTGCTATAATTAATGAGATAATATCAGTACAGTATTACTAAGTAAAAGTCCAAATATTTTGTAAATTTTCTTAGTTTTACCTGATTCCATTCCAGGATCCCATCCAGAATACCACATTGTGTTTGTGCATCACATCTCCTTGGGATCCTATCAGTTATTAATAAAGTTTCCATCAGTGTTTACTTGCAGGTCTATGGGTATATGTTTTCAAATAAGTTAGGTAAAACAGTTTCTCATGCTTTCTTTGCTTTGGATGACCTTTCCAGTTTTGAGCAGTATGGGTCCCCATATTTCATAGCATGCCCTTCAAATGGGATCTGTCTTATACTTATCATAATAAATATAGGAGTTTGGAGGAGGAAAGCCACAGAGATAAAGTGCCATTTTCATCCCATCACATCAAGGGTACCCATGATCAACATAGTTATCCCCGTTGAGGTTGACCTTGACCACCTGACCAGCGTAGTGTTGGTCAGGTTTTCCACTGCACAGTTACTCCCTCCCCCCTTTTCCTTGCTGTACTACTTAGAAGGAAGTCATTCTCTGAAGCCCACACTTGGATGCTGGTTTATACTCGCCCTCTTGGGAGTGGAATATCTGCATCATCAATTTGAAAGTCTTCTGCAAGGGAAGTTTGTCTCCTCTTCATAGATTATTTATTTATCAATCATGTATTTATGTCAGCATGGACTCACATTTATTTTATACTTTGTATCATTATACAATGCTACTTGATATATTTTGTTGCTCAAATTATTCCAATGGGAACTCTTTAAGTTGACTCCTGCATGCTTTTGTCATAATCAGTGTTGTTGTTTTTTTGTTTGGTTTTTGAGCATTTCTTTTCTTTTTGACACTTTAAGATGCTCTAGGCTCATCTTGTATATTTACTGTCCCAACACTAGAATCAGCCATTTGTCCAAGGAGTCTTGGTTCTTTTTAATGGAGAGTGGTATTTCAGACCAAGATCTGGGTGCTAGGTGTGTGCATTGCTCCTTCTAGGACACCGCAGCTGATAGAACAAGGAAAATATGCATGTATTCTGAACCATTATATACATCTATCCATAAATGTTTCTGTATGTAGCCATCTGCATGAGTAATACTGAGCACACACTGGTGTCTTCAACTTTAATCTGTTACCACATGGATTCCTTCAGCCTCTCCCTTTGCTTATCTGGAATTCCCACTCCAACAGTGAGAAACCTGGCTCCCCGTGGTTGCCATGCAATTACTTAATTGTTAATTCCAGCATCTGAATTGTTCCTCTGAACTCATAGGAAACAATTTTATCAGCTAGAGTACAGTGCTTAGTGCAGTTCCTCTTGCCTTCGATCTGACTTTACGTGCAGACTCCAGAGTTACACAGCTCAGTGCCTCTCCATTTCACCCTTCAGTGAGGTAGCTTCACACATTTGTGATCAGTGTGATTCTCCTGAGATCCCTTGACCACTTAATTAATATATATGTTTAATTGGTTTATATTGAAAGGCTCTCTTTGTGATGCCACATTTTATGGGTTTTGAAACTAATGTCATATATTCACCATTACAGTGTTGTACAGAACAGCTACACTGCCCTAAAGAGTCCCTGTGCTTCCCTGATTTAACCCTCTGTCCCTCCCCTAAATGAAACCCAGGCAACCACTGGTCTATTTACTGTCTCCATAGTTTTGTCCTTTTCAGAATATTACATAATTAGAAACAAATAGTATGTGGCCTTTATAAGCTGACTTCTCTCATTTAGCAATAAGCATTTAAAGTTCATCTGTATATTTTCATGGCTTGATAGTTCATCTCCTTTTATCAGTGAAGAATATTCCTCTCTGAACAAGCCACTGTTTGTTCATCCATTCACCCATTGAATGACATCTTGGTGGCTTTCCATTTTTGTCAATTATTAATAAAGTTGCCATAAATGTTTACTTGCAGGTCTGAGGATATATGTTTTTAAATAACTTGGCTAAGAAGCATGATTCCTGGATTGTATGGTTAAGAATATGTTTAGTTTTGTAAGAAAAAAATAAACACCTGCTACTCCGTTTTTCCAAAGTGATAGTACTATTTTTCATTTTCACCAGCAATGAATGAGAGTTCTTATTGCTTTGCCAACACTCGGTGTCACCAGGTTTTTTGGTGTGTGTGTGTTTTTTTTATATATATTTTATTGATTTTTTACAGAGAGGAAGAGAGAGGGATAGAGAATTAGAAACATCAATGAGAGAGACATCGTTCAGCTGCCTCCTGCACACCTCCTACTGGAGATGTTCCCACAACCAAAGTACATGCCCTTGACCGGAATTGAACCAGGGACCCCTCAGTCTGCAGACTGAAGCTCTATCCACTGAGCCAAACCAGTTTCGGCGGTGTCATCAGGTTTTGGAGTTTGGTTGTTTTTTCTTTTTTTTGGTTGTTGTTTTTATTTTAGCCATTTTAATAAGTGTGGTGGTATTTCATTGTTGTTTTAATTTTAAATTCCCTAATGATAAACAATATTGAAAATCTTAGAATATGGTTATTTTTCACCTGTTTAACTTCTTTGATGGAGGTGTATGTTGAGATATCTTGCCCACTTTTAAATTGAGTTGTTTTTCTATTGTTGATTTAGCTTTGAGAGTATTTGCATTTTAGATTCATGTCCTTTATCAGACAAGTGTTTTGCAAATGCTTATTCACAAGCTGTCACTGTCTTTTCATTCTTTTAAGTGTTTTTCACAGAGCAGGAGGTTTTAATTTTAATAAAGTCCAATTTGCCAATTTATTTTCTTTCATTGATTGTGCTTTTTGTGTTACAACTAAAAGCTCATCATCAAACCCAAGGTCACTTAGATTTTTCTTCTCTATTTTCTTCTTGAAGTTTTATAGTTTTGCATTTTACATTTAAATCTACAATCTATTTTGAGTTAATTTTTGTGAATGGTGCAAGATTGTGTCTAGAAGCTTTTTATTTTCTATTTGAACATCCTATTGTTCTAGTACTATTTGTTGAAATGATTGTCTTTTCTCTATTGAATTGCTTTTGATCCATAGCTTAGTTGACTATAATTTTATGGGTCAATTTCAGAGTTCTCTGTTCTATTCTATTGATCTATGTGTTTTCCCCCACCAACTCCATATTGTGTTGATTACTGTAGTTTTATAGAAATTCTTGAAGCCATGTAGTATGAGCCCTCCAACTTTTTTTTCTTTTTCTTTTTTTAGTATTTCGTTGGTTATCCTGAGTCATTTGCCTTTCCATATAAACTTTAGAATGAGTTTGTTGATATCTATAAAAATAGTTTGCCTGGATTTTAATCAATATGGCATTGGATCTTTAGATCTTGGGAAGAATTGATATCTTAAAAATATTGAGTCTTCCTATTCATAAGCACAGACTGTCTCTTCCAAATTTTGATTTTTATTTGTC
>PVJN01024736.1:0-30793 GCA_004026805.1 Lasiurus borealis
AAATGTGGAATACCAATCGGAAAGATCGCAGCACCGAAAGCCCCTCCACATCTGCAAGACTCAGCTCCATTAAACTGAGGGAGACAATAAATCCGTCAAAAATGTTCCAACCTTCTTGGAAATAATAGTAGGGATCCATGGCTATGAGCTTCAGAAACATTTCCGCTGTGAAAATTCCAGTGAAAACCTGAAGGGGGAACGCATGGGTTAAGAAAAAGAAATAACAGGAGAATGGTTTTATCACCATCTTTGAATATAATACATCCAAGAAGCCTTAAGAGCCAGCCTCGGTTAGATTCTGCATCCGAGGAATCAATATCTGGATGTCCTAAGACCATGCCACGTAATGCAGGAAAGTCTTATTTTTATTTTTTAATATATTTTTATTGATTTCAGAGAGAGAGGAAGGGAGAGGGATAGAGAATGGAAACCTAAATGAGAAACACTGATCAGCTGCCTCCTGCATCCCACCTACTGGGGACTGATTCCACAGCCTTGGCATATGCCCTGATAGGGAATTAAACCAGTGACCACCTCTTGGTTCATGGGTCAATCAATGTGCAACCACTGAACAACACTGCCCTCCTTCCTTCCTTCCTTCCTTCCTTCCTTCCTTCCTTCCTTCCTTCCTTCCTTCCTCCCTCCCTCCCTCGCTCCCTTCCTTCCTTCTTTCCTTCCTTCCTTTCTCTCTTCCTTTTAAATATTTTTTACTCACTGACTTTTAGAGAGAAAGAGACAAAGACATTGATTTTGTTGTTCCACTTATTTATTGGATGCTTTTTGTATGTCCCCTGATGGGGGATCGAACCCAATGACCTTCATGTATCTGGACAATGTCTAACCAACTGAGCCACCTGGCTAGGGACTTATTTTCCTCTTGAAAAAAGTACTCAGCCCTAATGCTTCCATCTTTGTTGCCAGAACCACCCAAATCACATTATTTAAATGTAGCTGAAAAATGGTTCTAAGCAATGAGAATACCATATAGGTGACTGCTTTTGAAGGGTCGGCAGTAATTTGAGTATGTACGCTTGGGAGGTTTGCCTAAATAAATAAATAAATAAATAATCACTCCTGGTTTTATAATTATATTAGGAAAATATAGCATTATTTCTGATTTGACATTATGTCTTATCAAATATAAACATATGCTACAGGGTTTCTTGTTTTAAACAGTAAAGCAATAGAACATTGCTAAAAGTGTACAAAATACAGGAAAACATCCATAGTCTCACCACCTTGCATCCAACTATCCTTTTTACATATCCCCTCTCCGCTTTTTTTCAGATGCGCACACATTTTGGCAAAGTTGTGAAATCGGTGTTACCTGTCTCCCACTCCTCTGCCTGACAGAGCACCTTGTGCTGTCTAATGCCTCTGTGTCCCACGGGCTCAGTCACATGACAGGCAGTAGGGAAGTAAAATGCCATGGGCAAACCAGTTCCCTCACTCCATACTAACCTCGTTATGTCAGATTCTTACTGAATATTATGTTTTTTACAGGTGAAGACTTTAAATGTAATAGATTTAAAACTGACAATAAATTAGTGCTTATAACCACTTGGTTACCAAATTTACTCATGAAGGAGTTTAAAAGAAAAATGTTAAAGAAAAGGTCTGAGGAAAGAATTAAAAATAGTAAAAAATACCTATATTACAGATATTGTGGAAATATACTGAATTGATGTATAGAAACTTAAAAAATAAACTAGAATGACTTGAAGGATAAATATCAAAATAGATTAAGTGGGCTACCAGATTTTGGAGTCCATATACTTTTCTGTGGCTCCTCATTTTTCTACATTACAGATACAGTACTAGCATTCTTTTTAAAAAATATATATTTTTATTGATTTTCTTACAGAGAGGAAGAAGGGATAGAGAGTTAGAAACATCGATGAGAGAGAAACATCCTATCAGCTATTTCCTGAGCAACCCCTACTGGGAATGTGCCTAGAACCAAGGTACATGCCCTTGATCGGAATTGAACCTAGGATCCTTCAGTCTGCAGGACGACGCTCTATCCACTGAGCCAAACCAATCAACACTACAGTACTAGTATTCTACACTTGATCTTAGCCAAAAGGCCGAGAAGCGATAGTACTAGCATTCTAAAATGGAAAGAAAATATTACCTGAAGAGATCCACTTAGGCAAAATCAAAGTTCATAAGGCAAGCTAAGTATCTACAGATAAAACATCCTGCTGAGCGAGGTCAGGGAAAGTGAGGGCAGCTAGTCAGTTCCGGACATACATTTTTACTCCTGGTGTAAACTCATCAAAGGTATCTCTACACAGACATGTTCATCTGCTTAATGCACTCAGGTGGAAGCTGTGTTTGCTGTCCACTGGTTCCTGGTGAACACACAGGAAGCGCCCAGTAATAAGCACTGGCTGACTGACTACGGAGTATCCATACTGTGGGAACTTGGTCCTTATGAGAAAATCAACAATGGCACAGTTCTGTGGTGCTGCCTTCCAATGGGGTGAATGGCCCCCAGATGCCTGGTACGAATGTCTAGGCCAGAGACCAGCAATCTTGTTGTTTCAACACAGTGTGCTGCCATCATTTGGGGTTTGGGTGAAAACAAATTTGTAACCATTGGCTGCATGAAGAAATGACTTTTTTTTTTTAAACAGAAGAGTAGATTTATGGTTATCCCTACAATGTCTTCCTTATTTGCTCTGAGATATGTTTCTTGAAGCAGATAAGAAGAATTATACGAGTAAACAGTGAATCAACTGTACATAAAGGTCCCTCTCGTGAATGTCATCAAATATTCATCTAGGAATTTATGTTCTAAGGCAGCAGTTCTTCAGGTGTAGTTGAGGATCCCTGGGGTCCCTAAGACCTATTCGGAGGGAATGAGGTCCTCCCTTTTGCAACTGTGTGAGGCCAGGTTTTTTTTCGTATGCTTCAGCCAAAACAATACATTACAAAGGACTGAATACATAAGCAGATAAGAGAATTTAACTATCTCCTATTAAGCCAGACATGAAAGCTATTTGCAAAAATGTCAAACAATGCCTTTTTTCCTTAGAAAATATAACTTCACCCCATAAAATATGTCATTTATGTAATTACATAATGGGTACATTATTGTGATTTTAAATAAATATTTAAGATTCTCTTTATTAAATTGGCTTTAATTTCAAATATGGTAAATACCAGTAGATATAACTATCATAAACAAAAGCTTTTTAGCTCTTTTTAAGAATGCAAAGGGGTCCTAAGACCAAAAAAAAAAAGATTGAGAATTGCTGTCCTAATAGAATGTTCTAAATTTAGAATTGGCATATCTTTTTATTTGGAGCAAACCCCAGACTTTTGAAAAGTACTTAAAAAGAGATATGCATTAGAGGCTACAAGAACACGGATGAAAGAAAAATTAAAATATAAAAAAATTCCTTAAGGTTGAAAATCTAGCTAAGCTGTGGTTAGGCTGTAGTTAAGAAATGATAACAATTGTATTTGGTAAAGAAGGGCAATAACTTTTTCCTTTTTTTGCTTAGAATCTCAGAAATTAAACTTACATGCCCATCCTTCCATATTCCCAACCCTTCCCATGGTTCAGTCCTAAATCCCTCGGGTGGGCGTCCACGGGGAGGGAGGCCGGTGCCAGGTGCTGGGGCCTGAGCAGGGCATCTGTGTATGGGAGCAGCCCAGTGTGGGGCGTTCACGTCTAAGTGGGTTAAGGGAAACAAGATGTGTGGAGTGGCCTGGTCTGGTGTCAGTGCCTAGAAGTATGAGGAGGGGTCCACATGGCGGGCACGGGTGGGGGAGCTGGAGAGCCCCGCCTCGGGAGGCAGAGCCTGAACAGAGGGAGGGCATTCAGCTGTTAGAGGTCACAGTGGCTTTTGATCATGTAAGTTAACATAGATAGTAAAGACCATGGCAACCATGGTTTCTTTTTGTTAGACAAGGAGCTACCAACATAGAAAGGAGAAAACGAGAATGAATCCTGCAGTGCTGGGTTAGAATCGGAAGTGACAGCATGAACTCACGGTGTTCAGTGCATACAGTTAGCTTGTAGAGCAACAGCTAGCCCTGCACTGAGAGGGCCTCGGCCTGCATACTGCTCCAAGAGATCCTCCCCTCTAAATACCATTTTCTTACTAAACCAGGGCTCCTTGGGAAATGGCTGACTCCAGGCCCAAGGCAGAGAAAAGATAAAATTAGCTTGGGAAGTCCTATGATACCAGGAAACAAGGAAGTAATGAGGATGGGATGAAAGGACCCGAAAGCCAGCCTGAAGGGACTCCCTTTGGCCCAATTTGGAATGGTGTAAACATTGAAGTAAATGACAGTAATGGGTATAACTCACTGGATAACATTGAAAACCATGAGTCCATGCGGATATCCTATATAATAAAGAGGTAATATGCAAATTGACCATCACACCCTCACACAAGATGGCCACCCCCATGTAGTCACAAGATGGCCTCCACAAGATGGCTGGCAGGGAAGGGCAGCTGGGGGCCACTAGGCCAGCAGGGGGGGCAGTTAGGAGTGACCAGGCCAGCAGGGGAGGGCAGTTGGGGGGGACCAGGTCAGCAAGGGAAGGCAGTTGGGGGTGACTGACCTAGCAGGGGAGGGCAGATGGGACCAACTGGGCCGGCAAGGGAAGGCAGTTGGGGGCAATTGGGCCGGCAGGTGAGTAGTCAGGTGTCGATCAGGCTGGTAGGCAGAAGTGGTTAGGGGCAATCAGGTAGGCAGGCAGATGAGCAGCTGGGAGCCAGCAGTCCCGAATTGTGAGAGGGTTCAGGCCTAAACCTGCAGTCGGACATCCCCTGAGGGCTCCCAGATTGGAGAGAGACAGCCCCCTTCTAGTGCATGAATTTCATGCACCGGGCCTCTAGCAAATAAATAAAGGAGTGAATCAAAAATTTAATGAAGAACAGAAAATTCAGATAGTTTTAAAGTACCTTTATCACAAATACTTACTAATTAAAAATGGTAAAGGGTAACTTTACAGGGGAGAAGCCTGGCAGGCACCTCACCAACATCACCAGTAATGACACAAATGAAAAGTGTGTGCCACCTGGCAGGTGCAATGAGAAGAAAGCCTCACTTGTGTGATATTCCTGCCAAATGCATAGCTTGAGCCCAATCATGAGGAAGCATCAGACAAACCCAAACTGAGGGAATTCTATAAAATATCTGGCCTGTAGTCTGCAGAAGTGTCATGGTCATGAAAGTCAAAGGAAGAAGATGAAAGAGAGAGGACAACTAGATGCAACATGTAACTCTGAAACGGAATCCTTTGTTATAAAGGATATTACTGGGACCCATTGGAAAAACTTGAAGAGGCCTGAGCATTAAATGGCTTCAATGAATCCATGTTCATTCCAGACTCGGATGGTTAAGTCAAGGTTCTGTGGGAGAATGCACTTGTCCATAAAACACACATGCTAAAGTATTCGGGTGTGTTAGCAACTTACTCTCAATTTAAAAAAAAAAAGTGTATACTATACTTGAAACTTCCTAGGATGATTGTTTAAAAAAAATTTTTTTTTATAAACTTACTGTTCAGTGTTCAACTGGTTGCAAAAAAGGCAAGAAAAGAATAATGAAAAACAATACAAAAGTTGGGTAAGTCACATAGCTTTCCTGGGATTCAACTTCCTTTAGAAAACACAGGGGTTGGATTGAATTATCTGTAAGGTTCCTTCTATTATTAGAGTTTTCTGTGAGGAGGGCAGAAGACTGTTCTCATCTTCCCTCAGAAACACCCATTTGTACCTCGACAGACAGACACACCTAACTATTGTCCCATTCCCACAATAAGACAAGCTTGTGCTCACATCTGGTTAGTGTCACCTTTTCTTCCCTCCTTTTCTCAGGTTTCTGTCAAAGACTCTGCCCAAATCTCCAGGCCTGTGAAAGTTCTCCTACTGAGTGACACTAACACAGTTCCTAAGATTTATAGAGGACTTTTCATGATTCCAAAAACTTTGGTTTAAGTTCTCATTTTCTCCCTCCCACCCACTGATGGATGACATGGTATTAGCCTCATTTTATAGATCTACAACATTTCTGGACAGAAATTAATGGTTGATTTAAGGTTAAACAGTATCAAACCGGAATCAAAACTCAAACCTTCTGACTTCTAATTCTGTGTTCTTTCTGCCAAACTCAGCACATGTGTTAACTGGCAGAAAAGTATATTATTAAGCTTATGTTATTATTCAGAAAACACTCATAATGCAAGTTTTCCCCAGGTCCAGCACATATCCAATTGCCTCATTTGGCATCGTCACTCTGAATAAATAGACATCTCATTCTGAATATAAGCAAATAGAATTCTTGATTTAAAACTCCAAACCTGTGCCTTCCTCAGTCATGCCATTTTCCCTGCAGTAACTAACCCCTAAGTCTAGGCATTATTCCCCATTTCTTTCCCGTCACTCTCATATGTAACCCGTCAGCCAGTCCAAAGCATCCTGACCGTACACTTCTCTCCATCCGCGTCACTAATTGTACCCTTACTTTCCCCCTTGGAACCCCACCCCACCCAGTGCTTGCTTATTGTAGAACCTGGTTCTGGTTAGTGTGCCTCATGGAGTCCCTAAATATTATATGACCTTCTCTCATCTCCTCTTTCTTCACCAATGGTTCTGGGCAAAGTCATCTGAATGCTTACAACTGTAATTTAGGTGTGGCCCTAAATCTCTTCAGGTTTTTAAGAAAGGAAAAAGTCATCTTATTTGCAGGTTTGAGGGCCATTCTTCTAGTAATAGGTGAAAAGGTCTCTCAAACTCCCTTGGAAATTGAGAACCTGTTCTGTAAAAAGCAAGTGAAAGTAAAGACTTTGAGAAAAAATAAGAAAGCTATAAGGAAAACAGCAGCAGCAGCACCAACAACCAACAAAACTCATCAAGTCATATTTCTTATTATTTAACTCATGGCTAATAAAATACAACTTATATCTATATAATATTGTTGATTGACTCAAAATTCTGCTTGATGGCCAAGCCCCTGGGCCAGCCAGTTATACAGCAAGCTCACCTGAGGCACCTTTCAGAGCCAATGACCACATTTCCTGGACAGCTAGTTCAAGACTACGGGTATGTTAACCCTGGGCAGTTGCTCAGTGGTTAGAGCGTTGGCCCTCAGTTCAATCCCCCATCAAGGGCATGTACCTCAGTTGCAGGTTCAATCCCAGCCCTGGTCGGGGCATGAGTAGGAGGCAATCAACCCATGTTGGAAACATCTAACACATCAATATTTCTCTTCTCTTTCCCCACCCCCACATAACCTCCCTGCTCCCTTGGTCCCTTCCACTCTCTGTAAAACTCAATGGAAAAAATATCCTCACTCCTCAGGTGAGAATTAAAACAAACAAAACAAAACAAAAACAAAACAAAACAAAACAAAATAAAATAAAACAACTATGGGTATTTCATCAGGCTGCGGTTGAGTTCACATCAGGAAGAGAGCTAACCTAGACATGGAAATGGGAAGACCAGAGTCATCTTGGGTGTGTACCAGGGAACTTGACGGGCTAAAGGATCGCTTTCGCCACAAGTGTTTTCAGAATCAGAACTCAAAATGATAACACTTTAATAGTGTATTAGGACTTAAGGCAGAAATGAGTGTGTGTGTGTGTGTGACAAAGACAGAGGAAAGAGACAAAAAGTGAGACAGAGGTGAAGGGAGGAAAGGATAGGGAGAGAGAGGATGAGGAGTTGGAGGACAGGAAGAGGAAGGACGAGGAAGGCAGGAAGGGAGGGGGAAGAAAACAAATACCAGACATGCCTATTCTGCAACTCCTAAAGAATAAAGAGTTGACCTAGAGGATTCTTTCCAACTAATTCTTCGCTATCTTTTAAAATTCAATTAACTCTAATTTTTGTACCAAAGAAATAAAACAGATAATCCCCAAATCACAACTACTTGACCGCAGAATCCATTGTGTAATCTATTTTTTAAAAGTGTATATTATCTTCTAATTAATACCATAAATGAAATATAAGGCTTACGCTAACATTAAAATAAGTTTGGCACAGATCAACTAATGGGAAACTGGATGACAGCCCAGAAGTTGGACTGGAGGGGAAACCAGCCCAGAGTTAAAAATGTCCCCTAGCCAGTCCCCATCTGGGTATGACTATGACAGTGCAGGCCAATTCAGAGTTACACTGAATGCATTAAAGCACCTCCCTATTCTGTGGTGGTTGTCACTGAGGGTGAGAGGGGAAGGGATCGGGATTGGCTGGCCCAATGCTGGAATCAATGTGAGAAGCAGAATGAGAAAAACACCTAGAAGTCCCTGGCTCCGGCTACTGAAGCCTGTGCCATGCCTCCCCTTCTGTCCCCACAGTTGGCTCTCTGCCAGCAGCTCCCAAAGGACGTCTTCTCACTTCTGCAGGAGGAGGAAGCAGCCCAGGGATCACAACCGTGAGCAGAAGCTGTGGGGACCCACGGCCTACGTGGGAGCATCCGTCTCCCAATTAACAACTACTTTCTCGTCAACTAACCCCCCGCTTTCAGTATCAGAAAAACACGTCCTCCGGGCAACACATGCTCAGATCCCCAAACTGGGAGAGGGTGCTCTATCTTACCAGATTTCCCACAGATAAGACGTGTTCGAATTGTGGCGTCATCGGATGGTGCTCCATCGCCATGAACAGAGTATTCAGGACGATGCAGATGGTGATGGCCAAGTCCACAAAAGGGTCCATGACGATCAAGTTCACAATCTCTTTCAGTTTTATCCAGTAGGGGTGACACTCCCAGATGAGGAAAGTATTGGCGAATTTATACCAGCACGGCGGGCACTTCCGCTGGGACTCTTCCAGCTCTGCAGGGAGTAAAGAACAAAGGTGGCCCCTCAGTCACAGTGTGGGACCTATGGAGACAGCTGCGGATCTTCCCCGGGCATCGCCACCGCTGCTGATCCCGAGAGAACAAAGTGCAGACTTTCCCTTGTGTCCCCCGGTTTTCCTCCTCCAAGGCAGAGAGGAGGCAGGATCAGTACCAGGTCACTTCCCTGTTAATCATGATGACTTAGCTATAAACAAAACTCAGCCCATCTGTTTTGGGAGCACAGCAGAGCAGTCAGGAGCTTAGCCTCTGGAATCTCAACAGGCTTCAACACTAACTGTGGGAATTTGAGCAAGTGACTTCAATTTCCTGTAAGAATTAAATGAGCTAAAATAAAGTGCCTCAGAAGAAGCTAGGACAATGATTTTCATCCCGTGGCACACATAAGCCCATTACTAAAATTCTGTGTCACACCAAATTATATATATATATTTTTCTGATTTGATAAAAAAATAGGTAACTGATCACACTGGACAGTTGTCATTGTGTTGGCTGTTGTCATTTTTTAATTTGACAATCCAAGGGAAAAGAGGTCAGTGCCCCAGATTAAATAGAGAATGCATGTTTCAAAAATTCTTGCGGTGCACCAACGTGCCCTAGCTGCCCTAGCACAGTGGTCGGCAAACTGTGGCTCTCGAACCGCATGCAGCTCTTTGGCCCCTTGAATATGGTTCTTCCACAAAATATCACGAGTCTATTTTGAAGAAGTGGCGTTAGAAGAAGTTTAAAAAATTTGGCTCTTGCCAAGACTGACTTGGCCCAGTGGATAGAGCGTCGGCTTGTGGACTGAAAGGTCCCGGGTTCAATTCCGGTTGGGGGCATGTACCTTGGTTGCGGGCACATCTCCAGTGTGGGGCGTGCAGGAGGCGGCTGATCGATGTCTCTCTCTCTCATCGATGTTTCTGACTTTCTATCTCTCTCCCTTCCTCTCTGTAAAAGATCAATAAAATATATAAAAAAAAATTGGCTCTTAAAAGAAATTTCAATCGTTGTACTGTTGATATTTGGCTCTGTTGACTGATGAGTTTGCCGACCACTGCCCTAGCATATACTAAGTGCTGTTGAAATATTTCTATTGTTATTAACTTTACAGCAGAATCAGCATCGTCAACCAAGCCACCATGTGTTCTTATGTTTCCAAAGAAGCATAAGTCAGTGAGTTTACAATTCATAATCCAGTTAGAGATGTTAAGTTACATTCCTTTTCCCTTTTCTCCCTGCCTTCCCCTTTCTCATCTCTCCTCTCTCTTCCTTCCTCGTCCTTTCTTACCCTTTCCCACTTTCATCCTTTCCTTCTTGCTTCAACTTCTTCCCCTCTCCTTCCCTGGGTCTCTTTCTTCTTTCCTTTTTCTTCCTCCCCTTTGTTTGTCTTATCCCTCTGTTTGTCTCTTTTAGAAACAGAATCTGTTTTCTTCCAAACAAGATTTTATGTAAGCCCCAATATATAAAATACATAAACCAGGAATTGCTCCAGTTGAGACAAGAAGAGGAGCTTGGAGCCAGTCCAATGGATTTATTCCTTTCCTGAGGGACTTCCCCGATCCTAGGACTCTGATAAACACAGACTGAAGATCACTGGACTAGATGATCTCTGAGGTCATTTACAAAGCAAAGACCAGAAAGGATGCTTAGACCCTAAGGGCAGCGAGCCATTCAGCTGGCAGCCACGACCACAGAGGCATGAGGTCCTGCAGAACAAAGCTCTCCTCAAATTGAGTGTGAAATATCATAGCGAGGATTGCAAAAGTCCAAGGATCTTGACCTAGGAGAATGTAAGGAGATGTAACTTTGCAAACCTGTCAGCATGACGATCCTTTGAGGCACAGTATTGGTTCTAGAGGGTTGGCTATAATGGCACCCCCCACCCCTGCCCACTTCTTCTGACAAAACCAAATCATTCATGGAATAAAGGGAAGTTTCTCAACATTTCAGCACCAACAAGATGGAAACCTTCAATTAGACTACTTTCCCTTTTCCAACCAGTTGGAAGGTGCCTGTGGTGATGGCTTTATTTTAGATGGGGTGCTTTGGTTGGGTTTCTGATTGGCTCCCTGGTTGCTAAGAAAATGGTTGCCTTGGTTTTTCAGATTTAAGGGCCACAGTAAGTGCCATGTGGGAGTCTGCGTGGGAAAGGAAGTCTGTGAAGAAAATTTGCTTTGGCGTCTTCCTCATAGAACTCCCTCCGTTTCCAAGGTAAATTTAGTTTTCTTACCCCCTCCTAAAAAAAAAAGAAAATGAAAAGGTTCTCTTACTTCCCATAAATTCTTATAGTACATATTTGGAAATCTGGTTCCGTTTCTTTTTTTACCTTCTCCCATCTCCAAATGTCTGCTGCTCACCAGCACAGCACGCATGTGGAGGTTGAAGCAGCTACTGTTCACATTTCTGACAGTTGTCACAATTGTAATGTTTTATAATGAACTAGAGGCCCGGTGCATGAAATTCGTGCACAGGTGGGGGGTCCCTAAGCTTGGCCAGCAATCAGGGCCTACTGAGGCCAGGATGGCCAGGGGTTTGCCAGCTGCCAGAAGGGGCCTGCTGGATGGATGGAGGGACTGGGGGAGGTTGGCTGTGGGAGTATACCGACCACCAGGGGACAGCTCCTGCATTGAGTGTCTGCCCCCGGTGGTCAGTGTGCATCATAGCGACTGGTCAACTGGTTGTTCTGGTCATAATGGTCACTTAGGCATATATATACTAGGCTCCAAGTCTTTACCAGACAGCAAAGAGGGGTTTCTCTGCCCCATGGAGCACAAGAAGATTCCTAGAGAGAATATGAGATATCTCTTAACCTCCTTTACTGAGCAAAGGGTAAATTTTAGGATTTTTTTCATTTCACCAAAAGTAAGACAATGTAGAGTGTCAGGAACTAGAAAAGATCACTAGGTGAATAGGAAGTGTATAAAGTAACTCGCAACTTTGCAAACTTAATGGCCTCACATGCCTGGAATAGGGGAAGTAACTGATTTGGGGAAATGGGTTAATATGGGGGACGAGATGTTCAAAGGTTTGCGGGGCTTTCTTACCTTCCTTACCTTCCTTCAGAGAGGGTACTGCAGGTCCTGACTTCAGGGCTACTGGGAATTGTTTCCAGAGAGGGCCTCATAATTCCACCGAGATGGTGGCATTGGCAGACCATAAGGTTTCTGAAGGCAGGGGCTTCTCTCAATTCAATTCAACAACGTTTATGGCCCTATAGTTCGAGAGGCACTGGGAAAATGCTAATGAATGCAAGTCCCCATCCTCATAGAGCTTACCAGTGCACCGGAAAGGCAGAAAGATGCCAGAGAAGTGACTGTGCCGACACCTGACGTTTGTCAGTTGAATAAAAGAATGAGTAAGTATACCCAATTCCAGTCAAGGGCACATACCCGGGTTGCGGGCTCGATCCCCAGTAGGGGGTGTGCAGGAGGCAGCCAATCAATGATTCTCTCTCATCATTGGTATTTCTATCTCTCCCTCCCTCTCCCTTCTTCTCTGAAATCAATCTATATATATAAAAGGCTAATATGCAAAGTGTCCCCTCAGGAGTTAGCCCGAGAGTTTGATCACTCACTATGATGTGTGCTGACCACCAGGGGGCAGCGTGGAATGAAGAAAGACCCTAGTTGGTAGCTGGGGAAGAAAGGCCCCAGCTGGCAGCCAGCAGTCAGAAGGTCTCGATTGGCCCTGATTGCTGGCCAGGCCTAGGGACCCTACCAGTGCAAGAATTACATGTACCGGGCCTCTAATTAAAAAAAAAAAAGTACAGTGGTACCTTGAGATACAAGTGCCCTAACATACGAGATTTTTGAGATACGAGCCGTTGAGCGAGCGATTTTTGCTTTGAAATACGAGCAACATTTGAGATAGGAGTAATCGCGCGGATCGGCCGGCTGCACACGACCCACCAGTTTACGGCGACTGGAGCGTCTCATAGTTTCCCACGCCTCAAGGTTACGGAACGAATTAAACTCGTATCTCGAGGTACCACTGTATATATATATATGAATGAGTAAGTCATTTGTGGCAGCAATAGCTACAGCCAGCTACCTCTATAGAGGAGTGTTTCAAACTGTTGAAAATAAATAATGCCAAGTACCATCACTATGTCCTCATTCTTACTTCACCTACTCTCTCCCATTCCTTCTCCCAGGGCTTTTCTGCTTTGAGAAGTGAAACTACACTTCTCTCTGCCTACACCTCGCCTCCAGGCCTTTGAAATATCCCCAAAGCTGATGGCTCCCCTGACTGAATTCTGCTGAGTATTGGATTCTGGTGAGCATGTCTGCAACAGGATAGGGATGAGGCAGAGCAGGCAGGACTTTCTCATTATTTACAGAATTCTGGAATTCTCCACTGTGGTTTTATTTATTAAAAAAATTTTTTTACCCTCATCTGAGGATATTTTTCCATTGATTTTAGAGAGGGGAAGACAGAAATATTGATGTGAGAGAACACATCTATTGATTGCTTACTGCACCTGCCCTGACCAGGGCCCAGGCCAGGGAAGAGCCTGCAACAAAGGTACTAGGTACATACCCTTGACCAGAACGAACCCGGGACCCTTTAGTCTACAGGCCAATGCTCTATCCCCTGAGCCAAACCACTAGGGCTCCACTGTGGTTTTAAACCATTAGTTAGGTAGGAGCCTTTTTATTTTAAATAATAATTTAAATGCTTGGATTAAAATGTCAGGGCTTCCTAACTGAAGGTCTGGAAAGCAGGAACCATTATTCATTCAATGCTAGCTTTTCACTTGTAGCGATCTATAGCGACCATTAATCCAGAGGGACCAGCAGTCAAACAGGAATGATCTTTGTTAAGGTCTGTAACTCCCTCTTCACATTACTCAGCTCCAGCCATTCATCGTTCTTTGCTTATAGCAGCTGTCTCATCAGTTTTAACTAAAGGAGTCAAATACTAGGAGAGGGGATAGGAGGAATGTTTGAGCAGGAACTGGCAGTAAAGGTAAAAGTGATGTGAACTTCAGGGCTTAGAAAAGGGGAAATGAACTGGAATGCCCTCTTACCCAGGAACACAACTACAGTCATCTCCTCTGAGCTACCCTTGCATCTATTTTTTTCTTTAATCCTCACCCAAGGATATTTTTTCTATCGGTATTTTTTTTTTTTTTAAAGAAAGTGGAAGGAAAAGAGCAAGAGAGAAGGAAGAGGAGCAGGGGAAGGAGGAGGAGGAGGAGGAGGGAGGGACAGAGAGAGAGAGAGTAAGAGAGAGGGAGAGAAACATCAATGTAAGAGACACATCCACTGGTTGTCTCCCGCATCTGAGCAGGGTGTGGGAAAGAATCTACAACTGAGATACAAACCAGTGACCCTTCAGTGCATGGGCTGATGCTCTACCACTGAGCACACTGGCCTGAGCTGCATTATTATTATTATTATTATTATTATTATTATGGGCCCAGTGCATGAAATTCATGCACTGGGGGGGGGGGGTGTCCTTCAGCCCAGCCTGCCCCTTCTCACATACTGGAGCCCTCAGGGGATCTCCTACTGATGGCTTAGGCCTGCTCCCTGATGGAGCAGTCTGGCCTCCCTTTGTGGGAGGTGACTGGGCTGATCGGGCGAAGGCACCAGCCCCATCACCCTGCTACTGCAGCCACTGCCAGTCACCGCAGCCACCAAGGTGTTTTCATCAACATGGACTCCAGTCCCTTCACCATGAAAAAATGACAACTTCCTTTAGGCATTTTCAACATGTGCCTTTCATAAGATATGACATTTCTTTCTTTCTTTTTTTTTTTTAATCCTCACCTGAGGATATGTTTCCATTGATTGGGAAGCCAGTACCCCCATCCCCCAAGCCTAAAGCCTCCCCGGGATGGCCAACTGGGAGTGATCTAAGTGCCAAGGAGGTTCCCAGGACCCAGGTATGTATGCAAATTAATCGCCATCTTTATTGGGTTAATTTGCATACTCTGATTGGCTGTGGGCGTAGTGGAGGTATGGTCAATTTACATGTTTCTCTATTATTAGGAAAGATTATTATTATTATTATTTTATGTGTGTGCTGGTGGGCAGAGAATGAGTAGAGCAGAATAGAAAGATAAAGAAGAGGAGAGGGAGAAGAGGAAGGTAAGGGAGTAGAGAAAGGCAGTAAAGCTCCAATGATTTAGATCTAACTCATCACAGGGACAAAAGTACTAGGTCTCCAGCAGAAACCCTGCCATACCAACACCCCCCACCACTCCAAGCTCAGCAAGGTTCAGTTCAACAGCATTTCTGAGCATCTACTTCTGCCAAGCTCTGTGCTCAGTCACTGAGGTAATCAATAAAATATTGCTTCATTGCTTCGATAGTTCTGCTCTGAATGTCTTTGCCAATAATAAAATATGCCTGTTAGAGGTTGTTAGTTTTCTTTCTATCAGATGCCACAGATACTCAGATAAATCTTGTTTTGGTATTCAAGTGAAGAATAAAATTAGCCAAGGTTCTTAAACTAGTGTTTCTTATCTTGAAATTGTTATGATCTGCAGTTTTCACCTGCAACCTTAAGTATAAGCTACACAGAGCTTAAATATGTTCTATCGGCAAGGACCCTAATGGGATGGAAAGAAAACAGGAATAACTGAAGTATTCAGGTGGCCGAAAGCAGTTGGTTTAGTATTGTTTTTACCTGATACATTCTCCAGATTAGGCAGGGAGAAGTGTAACTCCTTGCCCATATGTGTGGGTGTAAACACTTCAAGGAAGATCCTTTCTAGGAATTCTCTCTTCACCGCAAACGCCCCTGCCCAACACACACACACACACACACACACACACACACACACACACACACATTCACAAAGTGGTGTTGGTCTTAAATGACTCAAAAAATAACTTGTCTCAAGGACACCAGGTGGGCATTTTGTGTTTCCTGATATCAGAGACTCTGGCTATTGTTTGGTCTGTCTGGTGTTTGAACTCTGAAGGAAGGCAATTTGAAGCCTCAAGAATAGTCTGAAACAGAATGGATAAAGAAGTTGTGGTACATATAGACAATGGAATATTACTCAGCCATAATAAAGAAAGAAATCTTGCCATCTGCAACAAAATGGATGGATCTTAAGCGGGAGTGCATATATTTCCACTAATATGTGGAATCTAAACAACCAAATAAATGAAGAAACAAAACAGAAACAAAACCTAAAACCAATTGACAATTGCTGGATGGGATCAGGGTTGGGGCACTGAGTGAACAAAGGTGAAGGGATTGAGAAGTACAAAGGGACAGTGATAAACACAGTCAGGGGGATGTAAGTACAGCATAGGGAGTATAGTCAATCAGTTTGAAATAACTAAGTATGGTGTCAGATGGGTACTAGACTTATCAGGTGATCACTTTGTACGTTATGTAATGTCTAATCACTATGCAGTATAACTGAAACTAACATTGTATGTCAACTGTAATTGAAAAAAATAGTTGGATCTATAATGGGACAAGTCAATTAAATCAACATGAATCAAATGCAGAAGACTCATACAGAATCAATCAGAATCTTGGGAGAGAAAACTTCGCCACTGAATCTACCTCTAAAGAAAGCAAGAGGAGCCTGAGATGCAGACCGCAGTTGGATGGAAAGCTAGCACTTGCTGGGGACGGTGGGAATTGGAGCTTCCTCAGGTGCTCCTGAGCATGCCCACAGTGTCATGGAGTAGACACCTAATGCTGAGGTCGGGCACTGACAGCAGCATCACTGCAGGCATGCTACAGTTCAACAGCGGCTGCTCTCTCAGTAACACAGTCTGGAGGTGGGGGGGTTTCAGTGTATCTATTCACACATAAAATGTATTTATGGCTACATGAGGATGCTTGAAGAGAGGCAGAATTAGGCACAATCATAATGCACAGAACATTCATCCTTAAGGGAAAACCAAAAGCATTGTAAGTAGCTGAAAAGGAAAAGAAGAAGGTATGTTTTGGGGTGAGGGTGTTCCATCATCCTTTATCTTCACAGTTCTTCAGTCTATATTCCCATATGCCTTACCTCACCCTACTGGCTCCTCGTGATGACAATTACAGAGTCTTCTTCAGATCTTCTAGCTCACATTTATGTCACTTCTTCATACTTATTATCTGTCTGTGCACAATGCTGGCAGTAACTTTGAAGTCCTTATTGGATTCTCTGCATGCAGATTTGGGATGCTGGTTTCTATGACCAGCACACTAGTCCTAAAGTTTAGAGGCAATTTTTGCAAAACTCAGACCAAGGGACAGGCATTATACTTATCAAGCACACTACATATTTGTATCTCAGCAGATTGGACTGACATCACAGGGCACATACCTTCTACTAGTGTATTTGTAACAACACTCAGTATACTGTTTATCCTGTCCTTCCGCCCATAGGAGGCCAGTTGCTCCATGGAAACTAAAAGAGATCCAGGACCTTTCTTCTTAATTTCCACTTCAGTTGTACCCTGAAAAAAAAAAAAGAAAATGGGTGAGTAAAGTCTTGTAAGCATTCAGGCTGGGCCTTATCAGATCAATAATCCAGACTGTGAGTAGAAACATATGCTCTTCCTTAAATTTTTCACCTTAATCCTACAATTAATCCTATTGACCTCAAGAAGTAGAATGCTATAAGTTGGCCACGGACCATCCTTACTTCTACAGATGTCAAGACCAAGTCATTTAACTTTGTACAAATCTACAATGAACCCGAATCTGGCTGGACCCAAATACCTCATCTGCTTAATTCTAAACACAGAATAGAAAGACCAGGTACCCTGGGGCAATGCCATCAGAAGTAGTCCCCGAATTTTCCTGTCCTAGTCTCATATCTGTAGCAATTGACTAGAATTGGACCACATCATAGAATTTCATTAAGGGCCCCTAATTACACAGAGTTCTAAATATTGTTTCCTCCATCACTCTATCAAGCTGTTGCTTCCAAATGCCAAATTTGGGCCTAACCGAATGCTAGTAAGTTCTACCCCAAATCTCCTCCAAGCCACTGTAAAGAAGCATGGTAAGGTTTAGCTACTTTAATTAAATATATTGCATCATATGTGTTTGTCTTGTCTTTTTAAAATCTTATTTTATGAGTTAATCTGCATGGTTCAAATCCCCAACCAAAGAAAAAGGGCAGAAAGTACCAACAGATTGTTATATAAAATATTTTTACATGCTCCATAGTGGTCACTATCCCATTGGCTCCTTATGATGTCAATTAGATTACAGTAGATGGTTTCTTCATATTCCTTGCTTGTGTTCTTTGGGTCAATCTGAATATTCTACATCAGACCAGGCTCAATGGGATGGCTTAAAACCTAGCTTCCTAGTAACCATATTGTCCAATTTAACATGTTATCCACCTAAAGTTGGTTGTCCCTTCCATGGTGAGGATCAGAGGGCAGAGAAAGTCACCATCACCGAAGGCCAAGGAAGAGACATGATTGTATGAAGCTAGAGAAGTATCTATCTGATCCGTACCAGAATGATCCTCCCAGTTTTAAAAAGAAAATAATTATCTCTGGAGAGGTACATCAGAAAGCCTTTCTGTTCTTATATGTTCAGATTTTAAGAACCATACAGAAGAAAATTTCTGGCAGATTATAATTTATCTCATCACAATGTTTCATCAAATTTTCACTGATTCAGACATCTGGTTCACCTTACAGGTTTGTTTTTTTTTGGCAGAGCTGCAGAAGAAATAGAAAGGAAAAAGCACTATTTCCTTGGCAATTCCTGGCTCATTATTTACAAACATCTGAATATATAAGAGTGACTTGTTAACCCCTGCCTCAGGTCATATGAGGTATATTTCTTTGAGAAGCCACTTTTGGTTAAAATTCATTACATCTAATAAATCAGATAAACTACTATATTTTAAAAGTGACAATCATCTAAAAATGAACAAAGAAAGACCCCATTCAATGTACACCTTTATTTCTGGCATTTACTGAGTCTCGATTTTTATTGAATTGCCCTCTGCACATCTGTAGTACATGTTATATAATCTTAATACTGATCCCTAAGATATGGTATGATCTGGTCTATTAAGACCAGCTGATACTTCAAAGAAAAATGAAATTGCATTTAATGTAGATCTGGTACTAACTACATCTTAATATTTTCTGGTCTTGCTGGATATAAGAAATATAAATTCTTCAGGCTTTAATCGCAATAATCTTAAAAACAAAATTAATGAAAATGCTTGCTAAGAATTATCATTTCATGATTTTTAAAAAATTACAAAAAATATAAATACCAAGAAATAAATCTAGAAAAGATATACAAATTTCCTACAACAAACCATTCAACTTTGCTGAGAGAAACTTGAGAAGAGTTAAATAAGTGAAGAAATATAGATTGGAATACTCAATATAATTAAGATGCTCATTCTTCCCAAATTGATCTCTAGATTCAGTGCAATCAGTATAAAAATTCTCCACTTATTTGAAGATATTAAGATGATTCTAAAATATATAAAGGCATAGAAAGGATCTAGAATAGGAAAATCTTTTAAAATACTATCTAGAATAGCAAAATAATCTCTTAAAAGATTATTTAATAATGTTTTAAAATATTTTTTATTTGGAGGGCTTACACTGTCTCATTTCAAGTGTAATAAAATTATAATAATTAAGAAATATGTAGTATTGGTATAAGCATAGATAAGTAGATCAAGGGAATAGAAATAGAATACAGAAATAGACCCTTACCTACTACATCAATTGATTTCAACCAAGGAGTCAAATCAATTCAATGGAGATAGGAAATTCTTTTTAACAAATGGTACTAAAAAACTGGATATCCACTCAGGTCCATTCCTATGTAGTTCCATACACAAAAATTAATTGAGGCTGAATCAGAGACCTGAATGTAAAACTCAGAACTATAAGCTTATAGAAGGAAAATAACTTCACAATCTTAGGGATTGGCAAAGATTTCTCAGACAGATCCAAAGGAACTATCATAAAAGGAAAAAAAAACTGGTACATTGATTGGACTTCATCGAAATTAAAAATTTATACAAATGATAAAGGATTTATATCCATAGCATATAAAAAGCTAATAAATCAATAATAAAAAGAACAGTTCAGTTAAAATGGGCAAAATACTTGAATAAGCAATTAACAAAAGAAGATACAAGAAGCCAATAAGCACATGAAAAAAATGCTCATCATCCTCGAAATGAAAATTAAAAGGACAATAAGATTTTATTTTATACTAAGATGCTAAAATCAAAGATTAACACCACCTTATATTGGCTAGGATGTGGAGCAACTAGAACTCTAATACATTGTTAATAGAAGTATAAAAGAATGATGTAACTATTTTGGAGAGTCGTTTGGCAGTTCCTCATGAAATTAAACATACATTCACCATATGACCCAAAAATTTCACTGTGAGTTGAAACCTATCTAATATAAACGAAAACACGTATATACAAAAAGAATTATACAAGAATGCTCTTGGCAAGCTTATTCTTGCTACTGAAAACTGGGAATACAAGAAGGCCCATCAATAGGAAAATGGACAAATTGGGATATATTTATACAATGAAATACCACTCATCAATAACAAGGAATGAATTACTGACACGCAAAACAACATGAATGTATCTCTACAACACCTTTTTGAGTGAAAGAAACCAAGTAAAAAGTTCATATTGTATGAGTCCACAAGAATGAAAGAAAACTAATCTATGATGATATACAAGTCCAAAGCAGTTGTCTGGAAGGGGGAGGAGCTTGATTAGAAAGGAGTATGCGGTACTTTCTGGGAGAATTTTGTGGTAAAGAGGGCTTAAGGGATAATCCTCAACTGGTCAGAGAGCTCCTTCTCTATCTTGGTTTCACCCACAACTCTGGCAACTCTTGGGCGAGGGTTACCCATTGTACTAATGCAATACGGATTACAGAGAATTCCTTTGAAAAGGAATATGGAATGCAGAGTGTGTGAATATGTATAAAATGTATCTGTCTTTTGGAAATAGACAAGGTCAACTAAACCAGAAAGACACAGGTTATTTATACCGTCTGACATAGGGAGTCCACCAACAACACGTGTGTTTTAGCAGACTCAAAAGCAGGCAAAGGAGTCGGAAAGCGTCATAGTGGGAGACTGAAGGCTTCAGGTATGCCCTGATTAAAGGCTGTTGGCCGGGGTCAGCTGAGGCAGGATAACCAGAAGCTGGGCACCCTATGTGTTTTGTTAGGGGTGCACATTTGGCTTCCTTTGGTTGGTCCCACGTTGGCTCAGGGGCAAATAATAGGGAAGTTGTCAGTTATTAGTCAAGTCATAGTTATAGAAGTTATTGTTTAGCTTCCTGGATTGTCATTAAATATAGAAATTTGGTTTCTTATAAGTTTGAGTTAAAGCAGGCTGGCTCCCGGGGCTGTTTACGGTAGATAGGGGGTTGTTTCTTGGGCAGGTTGTGGGTGAAAAGTTCTATTTTTATACTATGATCGGGTCATTGTCTGTTTGTACTTGCCATCTCTCAATACTCATCAATCAGACTGATTAGTGGAGAGAAAGAGAGCAAAGATATTCACCACTGTTAACTGCTTATGACGATATAAATTAAAGCTGCCTACAAAGAACATTATATAAAAGTGTTTAGCGGAAGGGGGGAGGGTGGATAAGAGAGCAGTCAGAGAAAAATACATTTTATTATAAGAAAATCTAATCCGTTCAAATCAGGGTACAAAGAATACCAAGATGGACGTGTAGTTCCTGGAACTCCCTCCTTCCTAGGTGAGGTTTTCAAAATTGGGACTGAAAGTCCAGGTGCTTGGATATTGTTTCTTTCTTTTCGGTTTTAAAAAATTTGAGTTAAAATGCACATAACATAAAATTCAACATTTTAACCACTTTAAAGTGTACAATTCAGTGGCTTTTACAATGCCATACAACCATCACTATAATCAGATTCCAGAACATTTCCATCACACCAAAGAGAAACGTGGTACCTGTTAGCAGACAATCCCAATCCCCACCTCTACCCGGCCCCTTGCAAGCAATACTCTGCTTTCTGTCTCTATGGATTTGCCTCTTTAAACATTTTCTATAAATGGGATCATAGGACATGTGGTCTTTTGTGCCTGGCTTCTTTCACTTAGCATAATGTTCTTTAAGGTTCATCGGTGCTATAGCACATATCAATCCTTCATTCCTTTTTATGGCTAAGTCATATCCCATTGTAGCAATGCATCACATTTTGTTTATCCATCCATCAGTTTGGTGGGCACTTGGGTTATTTCTATTCTTTGGCTATTAAGAATAATAATTTTGCCAAGACCGGTTTGGCTCAGTGGATAGAGCGTCGGCCTGTGGACTGAAGGGTCCCAGGTTCGATTCCGGTCAAGGGCATGTACCTTGCTTGCGGGCACAACTCCAGTGGGGGGTGTGCAGGAGGCAGCTGATGGATGTTTCTCTCTCATCGATGTTTCTGATGTTTTTGACTTTCTATCCCTCTCCCTTCCTCTCTGTAAAAAATCAATAATAAAAAAAAGAATAATTTTATAAATATTTATGTACAAGTTTTTGTGTAAACACCTGTTTTCAATTTTCCTGCATATATCTCTAGAAGTAGAATTACTGGGTTATATGGTAACTCTATGTTTAATTTTTTTTTTTTGAGTAACTGCCAAACTATATTCTGAAGTGGTTGTACCACTTTACATTCCCACCAACAACATGGGTTATTGTTTCTTGAGTCAGACTACAGCCAATTGAAGGGAAGAAAACCTGCAGCAGACACCCTCCTACGTAAAGAAAGCATCTTCACAGCTGCCTTCCACTCAGAATCTGCTCGGGATTCTGTGAAGTATACAGCTGCTTTTGGTTCAGCTGCCTGATTCTCTCACCTAAGAGGAGACCGAAGGACCAGAGGAAGGATCACATGCACTTTCCCATCCTTTTCTCTATCCTTTCAAGTTCTATGCTTGATAAATGGAGGTGTACATATACGTTTTCTTTACTTTGTTTCATTTTGTTGGGGAAGAAGGGAGAGGAGGATGAATGACTTTCTGAAAAAGTCAGGAGCCTCTGCCTTTTGAAAATTCAGCTTCTAAGGAGCCTTGGTAGAAAACTATCAGCAACAGAGGAAGACATTGAGAACCTTCCTTTTGTTCTTTGAAATTTAAAGCCAGTATATATTTGTTCCATTTCTCTGAACCCAAATGCAAAGTTTATTAGAACATCTAGCCACTGACTTCCAACTTCCTAAATTGTAGCTGTCCTCAAAGAGATATTCTGCAACCTCTGCAGATAATAGATTCTGCCTGATTTCTACAGCTCTGTCCAAGGAAGCTCAACTTGCTATTGATTCTAAATTACTTTCAGATGGAAATGCATCATGGGAATCTAACATCCAGTCCAGTCACCTTTCTTAAGAGCTAAAATTTAGAGCATTTTAGAAGTGGCCTTGAAATCTAGCCATTTATCTCCGTTCAAGTCTCTCACAAAATTTTGTAGTATTTTGCTTTAAAATAACTGTACAATTATTTCTCCCTCTCAGAGAAAGGATCTTTAGAATCTCAGAAGGAATCCCATCCTCTCCAAGGCAAGCAATTCAGCAGAAATTGTCTACTTTTTAGGGCAAAAATGTCCAAAAAAATTATAGGGAGAGAAATAGAAACTGGATATGAAGAACCTGAATACCAACAATGGATCCAATATTATGCTTCACATTTTATATGCTATTACATTTAATGTTCACAACAGCCCTGTAAGAAAAATCTATTGCTTACTGTATGCAACCAAGTATATTCTAAGCCTTGGTTTCCTCCTCAGTGAAATGCAGACAACTGGGGTATCTATCTTATAGGGTAGGAACCATATGCATGAAATGAGATGTTTGTACACTTGCAAGCTAATGTGTTGGAATTTCTGAATTACGTTTGATTTTGGATTGTCAGTGGTATTTGCCTTCTTAATGAGTGAAGAGCTATGATTCTCACCTACTTTTCCAGTTCAGAAATGAAGACATGGGAAAAGTCCCATTATTCTCTGTTTCACCAAAACCCTAAGTAGAAATTCCTAAACTAAAACAAACAAACAAACAAACAACCCAAACAAATAAAAAACAAAACACCATTCAATCACAAGAGAATAATTAATGAATATGTGACATTGTTTTTGACAAGACTCTGATGCTACGATGGCTGGATGTCTTTTTTATAAGAATATATTTCTTAATTTGATTTTGAAGAAAAGACACAGATGTGGCATAGCCTAAACATTAATATTGTGTGAAACTGCTTGTAAACAAACCATTAGTGGCTACTAGACTGATCCGAAAAGCATTTGTTTGTAACTGGAGGCACTTTAATGGTTCAGGCGAAGACACGTTAATCCACGGCTGTAGACACATCCAAAATGTTCTGAGAGTAAGAATTGTTACATCCTAGCCCATCTGGCCTGTGCTGCATATAACATTATTAAAATACTGTGTCCTAAGATAAATGATTGTTTTTCCCACTTCCCAAAAGGAGCTATCGTATTTTCCAGTGTAAAAGATGAATGGGCATATAAGACGATCCCACATTTTTTAGAAGATTTTCCTGGATTAAAAAGTTGTCTTAGCCGAGACTGGTTTGGCTCAGTGGATACAGCGTTGGCTTGTGGACTGAAAGGTCCCAGGTTCGATTCCGGTTGGGGGCATGTACCTTGCTTTCGGGCACATCTCCACTGTGGGGTGTGCAGGAGGCGGCTGATTGATGTCTCTCTCTCATCGATGTTTCTGACTTTCTCCCTTCCTCTCTGTAAAAAATCAATAAAAATATATTTTAAAAAAAGTTGTCTTATATGCCGGAAAATACGGTAATATTTAATCGGTCAGGAAGTTCTCTTTGGCATCAGGAAGACCTTAGTTCAAGTTCCATTTCCAAAAGTCACTCAGTCTCTGAGTCTCATCTGTTAACAGGATAAAACACCTACCGAATAAGGTGGTTATAAGAATTAAATGAGATCATGCATATGAAGTGCTTAGCAGAGTGTAGTAAGAACTCAGTATATGGTAGCTATAAATACTATGCCTGCTGTAGAAAACTGGAAAGAACAGAAAAGTATAAGAAAGACAAAAAGTAGTACTTTCCCCTTTCAAAGGCAACTACTGTTTATTTTAGTCAGCCATTTTTTTTTCTATATGCAGTTTGTCTTCATATAGATCTGATATAACACACAGACTATATGCATTCTGTTTTTATTTTGTCTTTTGGCCTATTAATGAATCTTAGATATTTCGTCACACCGATTAACAACTAGGAAGTTACTGATGGCTTCTAACAAAATAGTTTTTCCTAAGTATGAAGCCCTTGGGCATGACAGACTCCTCCCAGCCTCATCTTCCTGCCTCTTTGGAATCTGACCGCTTGTCTTGGGAATCCTCACGTCTGTCACCATCATCGCTTGGGACCACTGCAAAGAATCTCCTAAGTGCTCGCAGGGTGTTGAGTTTGTAGGCTTCTAATCACCCAAAGGCAGAGCTCTGTCTTTACAATGCAAGTAGGTGCAAGAAAGCCTTACATTCCACAGCCATCTGCTCAACTGCCTCTCCAGTTTTTCTCCCACACAGTACAACAGAAGCTGCTAACCAAACCAAACCAAAAACAAACCCCCAAACCTGCTCATCTGCTGTAAGCTGAAGCCCAAGCTCCCTCTTGGACACCTTTTCTAATACCTTCTCTACAAAGAAAAAACGAGATGTATTACTGAGCTTAAATATTTTTAAGAACTGCCAGGATATTAATATTTGATTTGGTTCTCAGCATCTGAATTGCCCCAACTTTACTATTCTTGCTGATCCCTCTCATTCTCTTTGATATCATTGCTTGTTTTTTCAGAGAATATAATTATCTAATTGTGGAGCCCCAAATTGACTTCTAGACAGTTTGGTGAAAATCAAACACAAATTAAATTTAAAGTAAAGATAATAGTTTATAACAGTTATTTTGACCAACTCTCTGGTTTGAAAGGGATTGTGTAACCACTGTTTATTATTATTATCCCTTTTAGTGCTGATTTTCTTCTGTTTTTTTTTTTTTGTTTGTTTGTTAATCCCCATGCAAGGATATTTTTCCATTGACTTATAAAGAGAGTGGAAGGAGGGGGAGAGGTATAGAGAGGGAAACATTGATGTGAGAGAGACACATCAATTGGTTGCCTCCCACACAGGGCCAGAGATTGAGCCTGCAACAAAGGTACATGCCCTAGACTGGAATTGAACCTGGGACCCTTCAGTCCAAAGGCTGACACTCTATTCACTGAGCCAAAACAGCTAGAGCAATTATTGCTAATTTTTCCTTAAACAGTTTTCCAAAAGAGCAATGGCTATGTGACTATGCAGAGAAGACATTAAAACGAACCGAGAAACATCAGATTGGAGTTTCTGAAAGGTCTAAGATTCTGGCTCTCTCTGTGATGAGCTGTGTGATCTCAAGGAGCACAAATTCTGAGTCTGCTTCCCCACCTAAAAACCAGGAATAATAGTCTACCTCCATTTTGGCAGCCTTATGGAATTTTTATTCACAACAAATTAAATTTTACATGTAAAAGTAATTTGCAGCTTGTAAAGAGCTATACAAATGTAAGGGCGGGGGGGGAAAAGTATTTTGCTTTTAAATAAAAAGGCAGGCAAACAAAAGGCGATTTCAAATACATCCTGATTGCCTTTTGAATCTCTATACGGCCAACAACTGCTAAAAAACAGGTCATTCTGAATAATTCCATCCTTGATTGTCCAGTTTTCCTCCCCGCATGCACCATGCTACTTAAAGAATTGGCTCTCTTCATGCTGTGTTAGAGGAAACTGAAGTGTTAGAACAAAACAGACTGACATGCTGCTATCTCAGGGAACTTATACAGCTAAGGAGGGACTGAGGAAAGTTAAGGAATCAGAGGTAAGAAGGGTTAGGATTATTGAGGTTATACGAACTTAAAACTAGAAAAGAAGATATAAACAGCTTAGAATTTAAAGAAGTGTTAAGAGATGGTTTTCCCAAAGAGGAGAGCTATTATCAAAAGCCCTAGACAAGAGATTTTATGAAGCTATTATATTCAACTCCTCCGGAGCTTGACATTTGATTACATTTAAAAATTAATCTTTTGCTTCCCTTTTCCTTCCTCCCCCGTACACCATGTGTGCCTGCCCCAACCTTCTATTTCCCATTTATTGCCATTTCAATCCCTTCGATGTCTAGGTCCAGGTCTGCAGTGTCTTCCTTATAACCTCTCCTCTCTCCTTTCTCTCCCTGGTGTATATCTCCCACCCTCAGCATCATGTTAGCACAATCCTCTTTGGGAAAAAAAAAAAAATTACATCTCAATTCTTGCAGCAGAGCCTTAGAACATTATTCAAAACGATGCTGCTGTTAAAAATGGAAAGATAAAGAGTTTTTAAAGTCCAAGCTATTTCCCTAGGAGGCGCGAGGACGTGGCAGGGAGAAGCAATGGTAGTTGTAAACCTGCTCAGACTTGGGTCATTGGCTGTGGCACACGATGCTTCTCATTCCGCCTGGGGTCCCACTGCTGGAGGCACTCAGTCACAGCAGGGAGGGTAGGGGGGGGGGGACAAAGACAGGCAGATAGATAGAGACTTCCAACGATGGAAAGAAAAGGAGGCAAAATAATAAAAAAAAAGAGGAGTTAATGGAGGAAGAGGAATAATCAGAAACAAGGAAAGATGGGGAAAATGGAGCAAAAAAAATAAAAGAGAAAAGGAGAGTAAAGGAATAATCAGAAACAAGGAAAGATGGGGAAAATGGAGCAAAAAAAAAAAATAAAGTAAAAGAGAAAAGGAGAGTAAAGGGAGAGGGTAGGGCTGAAGAGAGAAACAGAAACAAACCAGGAGAGAAATGGCTGGTTAGGGGGAGCAGGTAGAAACAAGAATAGGGGCGCAGAGGGTGGGGAAGAGACCAGGAATGAGCAGAGCGGGGCCAGGAAGGGAGGAGCGGGCGACGGCCATGCCTAGCGCCTCGGTCTAGCTGTACGTTTACTTCCTTACACTGTCATCGGTAGTAGCTGCCTTATCTATTTTCACCTCTGGCAGGAGCCGCCCGCCGATGTGGGAGCCGGGCCCGCCGATGAGGGACACCACGCCGTTGCAGTCCACCGTGCTGTTGCGCTTCACGCTGCGCCGCAGGCTCGGGAAGATGCGCGAGGAGCGGCTGCCCTGGCTGTAGCCGCTGTAGCCGCTGTAGCTGCTGCGGCGCTCGCGGGCGCGGATCGGGATGAAGAGCGAGTCGCGGCGGCCCTCGCTCTCCTCCACGGTGCTGTGCTCGTCGTCGGCGAACTCGTTCTCCGAGCCCGGGTCCCGTAACCGCCCGGGGCCCCGGAAGCTGAAGATGCTGCTCTTGCTGTTGTGGCGGGACAGGAACGGGGAGCCCGGGATGCTGAGCAGCGACTGTGGGGGCAGGAGAGAGAGAGAGAGAGAGAGAGAGAGAGAGAGAGAGAGAGAGAGAGAGAGAGAGAGAGAGAGAGAGAGAGAGAGAGAGAGAGAGGATGGCAGGTTAGGCGGCGGGGAGCTGACCCGGAGCCCGAGCAGAGGCTGCCCAGGGACTCCCCAGCCGGGCCCAGCCTTGCACTGCAGCTGCCAGAGCACCAGGGTTTCCAGAAAGCGCCCGGGATGTTAGCATTTCTACTGCTGCTCCGTGCCCATTCTCACCCGCCTCCCCTGGCCCCACAGCCCTGAGATGTATACCCGTCTTTAAACCAGGGAACCACTGAGAAATTCCACTCATTGTTCACTCAATCACCTCGTGCTCTCTGGAGCCAAAGCACCGGGCAACATGTCTGTGTCTCATACACGGAGTGTGCATGCCCTGCATTCACCCCAGGGAGGCTCATGCCGCACTTGGCAGAAAGAAAATAATGTAAAAATGGGTGATCACTTGCCAGTCCTCGAAGGAGAACATGCCTGGAGGTCAAGTGCTAGGCCAACGGTGATCTCCAGGCATTTTTTGTTCAACTGGAAGTTATGTTCCCTTCCACGTTATTTTAAACTCAGCATAAAGTTTTTTCACCAAAAGTTTCTATATTGTAAATTAGGTAGTTCTCAGCTCTGATTATTTTAAAATAAATCCTTTTTTTTTTTTTTTTTTTTACCATTTTTCCTCATTTCTTTCTCCTTCAACTTGTATTTCCTTTCTACAGTCCCTCGAGCAGCGGTTCTCAACCTGTGGGTCACGACCCCTTTGGGGGTCAAACGACCCTTTCACAGGGGTTGCCTCTAAGACCATCAGAAAATGCAGATAGTCTACGGCCATACCACCCTGAACGCACCCGATCTCGTCTGATCTCGGAAGCTAAGCAGGGTTGGGCCTGGTTAGTACTTGGTTGGGAGAAAATGCAGATATTTACATCACGATGCATAACAGTAGCAAAATTTCATGGTTGGGGGTCACCACCACATGAGGAACTGTGTGCAAGGGTTGCGGCCTTAGGAAGGTTGAGGACCACTGCCCTAGAGAATTTTATGCTAATGTGTATTTTATACTTTGCTTTTTACTGATCACCTTTAAATATTTTTCTGCAAAAAATTATAAAATACGTATAAAAAATTTTTAATTTTCCCGTGACCATGAGTCTCGGAGAAATGTAAAAACCCTCCTGAATTATTAGTCTATTAACACAATTGACCAATATACATAAATATGTACTTCATTAATAATTACTAAGCTTTAAAAATTTTATAAAAATGTATCTCTTAATGAGATGGCTGAGATTTTTTTCAATTGGTGTTTCTGGTGTGTAACTATTTGTAGATAGTATTAATTACTAGAATGAAACATGGCCCAACATCAATTTCCTCCCCTCCCCCTTTTTGAAAAATATATTTTAATGACTTTTTCTTTTTTTTACAGAGAGGAAGGGAGAAGGATAGAGAGTTAGAAACATCGATGAGAGAGAAACATTGATCAGCTGTCTCCTGCACACTCCCTATTGGGTATGTGCTCACAACCAAGGTACATGCCCTTGACCGGAATTGAACCTAGGACTCTTGAATCTGCAGGCCAACACTCTATGCACTGAGCCAAACTGGTTAGGGCTTCCCCCACTTTTAATACTCAATTTTTAAGAGAAACCTTATTAACATAAAAGTATCTTAAAACAGAAGAATTTTGTTATACTAATGTTACTCATTTCTTTGAACTCTTGTCAAATTATATGCCCATACATATAAAATTTGTTTTAAGGATTTATTGGTAGCAATTAAATTAGTTCCTCTCAATTTTTTTAAAAGCAAAGACTTGTTACACCCAACTGTCAAAGGATTTACTACCTAGTTATTAGAATTATTCTATTTCTTGATTTCTGTGAATACTAAAAAGGCTTCATTTATTATTGCTAATAATTATATGGGCTATTCTTATGGGGGTTACTCCTTTATTTAAAGGAACCTTATTTAACCCAACAGAAAAGATTAGAATAACCCAAATATTGTTAATTTCTATATATCAATGCCAACATTAACTTTTTTAATAAAGTGATTTTACCTTATCACATGCTTTAAAAGTATTTTCATCAAAACCTCAAAGCCACAGATTTGGCTCATTTAATTTATGAAAATGTCTATGCTCTTACTACCAGAACGACTGGCCAAATCAGACTTAATTTTCATAGGAGAAAGTATGACCTAATTTTTAAAAATAAATTTATTAATATGTATCCCAGTGGTAACCACCTGGCTCCTGAACTTAAAACATTCCATTACCCTTGACTACAACTCTGTTTCACTCTTAATAGAAGTGTGTCAGAAATAAATTCAGAAAGCCTTACAATGAATTTACACTTCCTGAATTAAAGAAAACTTTGTAGATACTAATATTTTCAATTGTCCCTTTGTTTGGCACCTCAAAGATTTTTATACCTTAGGGTAATGTACTACATAATAATTGGATGACAGAGAGGTATGTCTTTTCTTTTGTCAAGTCGGGAGGAGATTAACTGTGAAAGGGGAAGGGGAAAAGGAGAAATGGTGTGATTTTGGACCACAGGACTAACCTGGGACATAAGAGTAAGTTAAAGATCT
>PVJN01024737.1:0-30793 GCA_004026805.1 Lasiurus borealis
GCTGCTGCAGGACAGGGAGTCCAAAAAGTGTGTTTGGGGGCAGGTGGGATGCAGGTGGGGGAGGGGGACTTTCCCTAGAACTTTCTCAAGAGGGGATGCTTTGAAAATGCAGCCGCAAGAGGTGTTGTTTATTATCACACACACACAGATTTTGAAATGACTTCAGACCCTTTTGCTCCAGGAATTTGCAAATACGGTCCTGCCTGGGCACATAAGCACACAGACACACACACACACACACACACCAGGGAGAGGAGAGGGACACAGAGAGAGAATTTCCAGGCTGACATCTCTAGCTCCTTCAGGCCTGGGGACATTTCCGCCTGCCTTCCCCCGGGCCTGATGACCGAGCATCAGCGGTCCCGTTTCCCTTTGGAATTAAGGGGCGACCCGCTGGGCTTCTCAGCTCAGCCCACACCCTGGCTTTAGGCCTTTCCACTACCTTCTCAAAAGCCGTAGAGTTCCCGGTAGGAGGAGGGCTTTGTGCGTGCGGGAGGGCCTGTAAGCAGTACAGTGAGCCCTAGGCCCAGAGCCCTCATTCGGTCCCTCTTGTCTCTCTCTCTTGCTCCCACCCCTCATCCCCACACCCCCCACCTCCGCAGGTCCCTATGCCGTGCTCACCAAGGACACCATGCCCCAGACCTACAAGAGGAAGCGCTCCTGGTCGCGGGCGGTCTTCTCCAACCTGCAGAGGAAAGGCCTGGAGAAGCGGTTCGAGATTCAGAAGTACGTGACCAAGCCGGACCGGAAGCAGCTGGCGGCGATGCTGGGCCTCACGGATGCTCAGGTAAGCCAGCCGGCCCTCAGTCCATCCCCTGCACCCCACCCACCTCTCCCGCAGTCTTGAATTTGGGGAGACTTGCTGGACTCCCCGACGCCAGGCAGGGGAGAGGAGAGCGGAGGAGAATTCTGGCCGGAAGGCATCGCCCATCTCCAGAGATGTGTGTCCACCAGCAGCGCCTGTTGATTTTGGCCAGCAGGCCAACAGGGCCGCTGAGAAAGCAAACAGGCCTCGGGAGATAATAATTACCGGCCCGGCTCCATGCCGTTCGCTGTAGGCAGCAGTTTAGTTCGGAAGAGAGAGAGAAACCCAAAGGCAAGGGATTGTTGCTGGCTTTTTTTTTTTTTATCTTCCATCCTCCCCGCCCCCCGCCTGCCTCTGCTGCCGCTGCTGCAGGATTGTGAAATCCCGTTAGTGAGGAAGTGAAAACATCATTTCAAACGGAATGACTTCGCCCTGGCCGGGCAAGAAGTCCGCCTGGAGCGGCCGCAGTCCGGTTTCCTAACGGCCTGAGCTCCCACGAAAAATCTCAGGTTGGGGGGGGGGGAGGAAAACGGGTTTCTTAGAATGCTGCCCAGCATGGCAGCCAGCTCCGGGGCCCTGCATACTTGAATACTTTTCAAGAAAATAACAAATCCATCATGCCTGCCTTCGATGTCCGAATTCTCTCTCCCCCATCCCCCTTCGCCTCCCCTCAAATTCAAGAACTGGACTTTTTTTTTTTTCCTTTTTGAGTTTTGAAACTGCGAGAGTCACCCTTCTGCCACACCCCTGGGTACCCAATGTTCTGAGCAGGCGTAGCCAACAGGGCAGGCACTTTTTTTTTTTTTTTAAATTTTATGGCGCCTTTTGGTGCCTTCCCCTTCCCCCTCCCCCAACTCTGGGTCTCTCTGTCCTCCATTGCACAACTCCCCTCCGCGGCCGGCCTGCACCGCACTGGAAGGGCCTTGCCGGCTTCCACCAGCTGTGCATGTTATTTTTAAAAGGGAAGCTGGAACTTGTGTGAACGCACTGGGTCCCTCAGGGGATCGGCTGTATTTATATAGATTCCCCGCCCCATCCCTACTACTCCCCCTCCCCCCTTTCTCCCCTGTGCATGGGTTTGCTTCCAGAGTTTTCTGAGCTCTCAGTGGGATGACTTGATCCCGGGGAAGGGGCGGGCTGGGGTGCCCTCAGGCCCAGGAGCTGCTCTTCTTCCCCGGAAGGTCTAGCGCGGTACCCCCACTTCTGGGATCCACTCTTTGAACCCCCTTTCCCCTCGGTGCTTCTTATAGTCCCCTCCTTTAAAAAAGAATGGCTTTTGGAGGGGCTGTGCAGAGGATCGTGGTTTTGCAAAGGGAGACTTAGCGGGAATTAGTGACATGGATTCACTTTGGTGCGTGAAATCTTGGGGCGATGTGCCTCTTTTGTGGGCCACGGGCCGGTCAGCTTCCTGGGAAGGTCCTGACACCGGTGGGGTTAAGGGAAGGCAGCATCGATTTAGAGTAGAGATCCTCCCGCGTTTGCAGGCGGAGGCGCAAGGATCTAACTTAACTTTCCAACAAGTGCCCCGCGCAATTTCGGGCCGGCGTTTGGGGAGCCGCGTCCTGAGAGGCAGGCCTCGTGCGCCCTCAGACCGGGGCGCATGGCCGTGTCCCTGTTGCTCGCATCGCATCAGGCCGCCTCTGCGCCCCTACACCTCGCAGGGTGCCTGGCCCGTCCTCCAGGCGCCTCTGGGAGAGCCCCCCGGGGTGCGCGCCCGGGCGGATGGCGGCGCGCCCGGGTCTCACCGCGCTCCCCCGTGTTGCCCCCGCGCGGCGCAGGTGAAGGTGTGGTTCCAGAACCGGCGGATGAAGTGGCGGCATTCCAAGGAGGCGCAGGCCCAGAAGGACAAGGACAAGGAGGCGGACGAGAAGCCGGCGGGCGGGGCCCCCGCGGCGGACGGCGAGCCCGAGGAGCGGAGCCCCAGCCGCTCGGAGGGCGAGGCCGAGAGCGACAGCAGCGACTCCGAGTCCCTGGACATGGCCCCCAGCGACACGGAGCGGACCGAGGGGGCCGAGCGGTCCCCGCACCAAACCACCGTCATCAAGGCCTCGGTGGCCGGCGCGCTCGTCCCCGCCGGCGGCGGCAGTTTTAGCTTCAGCGGCCTCAGCGGCAGCAGCAGCGGCGGCGGCGGCACCGGTACCGGCACGGGGGTCGCCAGCAGCCTGGGCGGCGGCGGCCTGGCCCCGGAGCTGCTCCCTGCGCCCCAGCCCAGCCTCAGCAGCGCCCCCAAAAGCCCGGAGCCCGCCCAGCCGCCTCTCGGAGGCCCGTAGACCCGACCAGGACGCAGGGGACCGGGCCCTGCGCGCAGACGCCAGCCTCCCAGCGCGGCTGGATCTGGTGCCTCCGCCACGGGGCTGGCCGCCTGGCAGGGCCAGAGACGCATCGGTGGAGCCTCCTGCCCCTCGCTGGCCGCCTGCTGGCACAGCCCCTCCTGCGCAGTGGCCTGGGGAGCCTCGGTGTCCCCCCACCACCACCACCTTCACCCCCGACGGACACTTTCCCCCGGATACAAGCAGCTCACACTGTGACGTGTGACTCCGCAGCGCCTTCCCGCGCTAGCGGGTCGCCAAGACGCGCTGCACGCAGGACGCCACGACCTTGTAAATAAAAAATGTTTACTACGGTTTGTAAAGAAAGGCTGCGTGGCTGGCCCGGGCGGGCGATGCGGTCACGAGGGCAGGGATCTCTGCGCTGGGCCTTAGCCCCGGGGCAGCAGGTCCCAGCGGCTGGAGGAGGAGGGGGAAGGGACTAGAACGTTGGGGTAAGGGCTGCAACCTCAGAGCCACGTGGCTACAGAGATGGGGTGGAGGCAAAGCGGCCGCAGCAGTGGAGAGGGGTCTCGGCCCCCCTGAGTGTGGCCTTCGGGCGGAGTTGGCCATAGACTTTCCCGGGAAAGGCGGGACGCCAGGAGCAGGCTTTCTTTCGGAAGATGCGGAGTTGGGATGGACGAGACGGTGGTGCCTTCGGGGTCAGTGTGGACACAGCCTGTACTCCCAGGGTGGCCACTCAGGGCCGGGCCTGGGAGACGGCAATTCCAGGGCAATGCATCCCTTGCTCAGGTGTGGCCAGAGGTGTGTGACAGGCAGATCACAGAGGTTACGGCCGGAAGGCCAGGCCTGGGATGGCTGTAAAGATGCCCAAGCGATTGCATGGCAGAAAGGTGTCTTGTTCAAGGTCCCACGAAGGCAGAGCCTGAGACCAGAACGCCCGCCTCCTGGCTCACCTGTGGCCAGGGATAGGCCTACAAAACGGCAGCCCTCGATGCCCGTGTGCACACTCGCGTGTACACACACACACATACACTCTTTCCTCATAATTAGGTTACTACAGGCACACGATTGCCCCCTCCCGCAAAGCTGCCACTGATTTGAAAGGGGTTTCCCCTCACAGTGCAGCTGGCACGAAGCAAACCTGTTTTAACTCCCCGCTGCCAGTGGGTGGGCCAAGCTAAGTTTTTTGTTGTTTTTTTTAAAGGTTGGAGAGTCAAACTTCTCTCCAAGACCCAAGTTCCTCCCCAGCTCAGCGTCCCTCGAAACTACAAAATGCTTGGAGTTTGTTAAACGTTCTTTGGGTAGATTTTAAAACAATAGACGTTGTCAATGAACCTGATCACCAGGGGAGGGCACAGGCCTCTTACAGGCCAATTATCCGTGGGGGTGAGGGCTTGGTTGTCATGGAGAGCAGGGCTTCTGCGAGATGGGAGGTCAGGGAGCCTAGGACCCCCTCGTCCGCTGGGTGGACGGCGCCCCAGTCTGGCTTAGCTTCTTCTACATGTGGACCCATTTGCTTGAGCACATTGAAAACGTTCCTTGCGGATTTTCGGGCCCAGGGGCAGAGTAGACACCCCAGATTTAGCCTTCCCTGGTGGGGTGCATCAGACACCTAGGCAAGTCCCAGAGCACAGCCCAGAGATGAAGGCTGACCACGTCGTACCCCAGTCACCCCCTCCCGCCACCCCCCTCCCTCAGGCAGCAAGTGGAACCCCTAGACTAGAGGAATGTGCACAGTGAGGAGGGAGAGGGAAGACCAGGGTGGTCCAAGGAGGCGGAAAGAGAAAAGAAAGGTCGGGGCCCCAGGCGGGATCTTAAGCTGAAGGGGACAGTGAGCCAGCTGTCACCCCTAAATGTGCCCCAAGATGGGTGAGCAGCCCCCCTCCCCACCTGCCCTGGAGTTCCAGCCTCGGCCTGCGGTGGCTCTTTTATCCCGCCCCTCCCCACAGGCTCTGCGATTGGAATTGCCACATTCTCTCCGTACCCCAAGTTCGCCTTTATTCCTGAAGTCCGTTTTCTCCCAAGCCCCCCGCCTTGGAATTCTGGAACTAGGACTTCCCCAGACCATGGACTTGGGAGGCGCTTGAATCCAGCTCGGGCGTTAAGGAGAGTCTCGCGGCCGGATGTGCACCTGATTGAGGACCCGGCTGGGGAGAAGAAGGGGTAGAGGTTTTGTTTTATGCTCCCCAAAGCTACCCTGCTCATTAAGGGGGGGAGGAGGTTGCAGCCCCCAAATCCCCGCCTGGCCCCAGTTTCCCGAGGTGAAGGCATTCTTCGCCCAGAGACTGTACTGATGTGATTTCGGATAAAATTAGGCCTCTTCGCCCTCAGGTTCAGCCAGAGGAGAGGGCGCGGCGGGCTGGGAGACGGGATTGGGGGCTCTCAGAGGCTGATAGGAGGCACCCCTGCCTCCGCCACCCCCACTTTCCGTTCCTGAACACGTTCCCAGTGAAATGCTAGCGGGGCTCTCCCCTACTCAGTGGAGTTCGCCCACATTTTCATGGACGAGAATCGCAAGACCCCGAGATGGGAAGTTCGCCTCAGAGAGCAGCCCCAGGACCGAGGGCCTCCTCGGCAGGGCGGGGAAGGGGGTGGCGGAGGACACCCGCAATTCATTCGGCTCCGGTTGCGCCACCCCGGGGGTCTTCCCTCGGGGTGGAGGGGGGACTCTAGATGCCAGTCCTGGCGGCGGGAAAGCCAGGAATTCCCAAACGGACAACCGGATCGCCGGGCGCGGAAGAGAGGGCTGCGCGCCAAGGGTCTGCGGGCGCCAGGCGCGCTCAAGCCGTGGCGCGCGGGCCTCGGAGCGGAGCCGAGGGGAGACCCCGCCGCTTCCCGGCGCCCCAGGCCGCGCCCTCTCCGGCGAGCGGAACGCACTCTGCTCGAAGCGGGCCTCTGCCTCCCCGGCCTCCCGTCCGCGGCGCTCGGCCCAGCGCTCAGGCTGCGGGGTGCGGTGGGAGGGACCGCCACCCGCGCGCGGCTCGCCGGGGAGGGCGCGCGGGGGTCTAATACCCTCGCTCTCCCATCGGTGCACAGGCGCGCGCGGGGGTACGCACGCGCACACACACACATCACAATCACACACACACACCAAACACACACACACAACACCAAACACACAATACACACATCACCATCACACACCATACACACACAACACAATTACACACACCAAATACATCACCATCACACACCACACACACAAAACACACACACATATCACAATTACACACACACCAAACACACACACATCACAATTACACACACACCAAACACACACACACGGAACACAAACTCCCCGCTCTCCGTGTGGCATCGCAAAGCCAGGAGCCTCCTTCTCCCGCTGCGTGCGCCGCGGGGCGCTGGTCTCTCCGCGTTTGCTGGCGCCCAGCTCCGCCGGCCAAACCCGCCAAACCCGCCGCGGGTAGCGGGTCGCCTTCAGCCCCGAGCGGCGAGGACCTGGGTCCCCGGCTTGTCAGCAGCGAGTGGGGGTCGCTGCCCCGTCTCCACAGGCGCCAGCGCGGCGGGCCCTGTGGCTCTTCCAGGAGCGGGGCTGTCTCCGGGGAGGCCGTGGCCCGCAGTGCAGCCAGGAGATGCTCGCCCTGGAGAGATTTTGTTTTTTGGGGGGCGCAGTTACTCAGACTCGGATTATCGCACTGACTCCCTCGGCCTCTCCGAGGGAGGAGCCGTGGTTCTGGGGTGTTCCTTGCGGCTGCTCCCTGGAGCTCGGGCCTGAAGTGGGGTGTTGGTGGTTGGATGGGGGGGGGGAGGTCTCTATTTCCTTTGCAGCCTGGCCGCTGGCCCCTCCGGCTCTCTCGGGGACCCTAGGCTCCCTGCCCAAGCCCGTGGCACAAGGCTCAGCTTCCAGAGTCTTTGGGGTGTCTAGGGTCTGGCAGGCACCAGGACCTGCAGCGCGGGACTTTCTGGGGGGCGTTTGAACCGGTCCCTGGATGGCACCCCCTCCTCTCAAGCCCTCAAACAGACTCCGCGGGCAGGAGGGGCTTGGAGGGGGGCTCTGAAGCAGGAAAGGGGGCCAGCGTGGGAGGCTGAGGTCAGGCAGGGCTCCCTCCCCCCATGCGCGCCCCTGCCCGCCCTCCATGAAGGCGCTTCGTGGTCCTTGCGGAAGGAAGAACACAAGAGGGACTTGGAGCCGCGTCCTCCCCATACACCCCGGTGACACTAATTGAAAGGTGACCCAGAGGACCCTGCTCGCGCCAAGTCCTCTCCCTCCCGCTTCTTCGGCCTCTAGGGGCGGGGCCTGCAGGCTCCCCGCTCTTCCGGGAGACGCAGGTGCATCGCCGGCCTTGCAGCGCAGGTGCTGGGGCTGCGTTTCCCTGTTCCCGCCCACCCCCCGGCTCTCAGCCACTCCGAGGGGGCGGTGGTGAGATTGGCGGCCCCCAAAGACAAATGAGCAACCTGTGCACCCTCTTCTCAGGCACAGGCACGTGCGTGTCACAGGCACCTCGGTGTCGAAGGCTCGCAGGTGCTCAGACTGACAGCGCGCGCCCTCTGCACCCGCTGCCTGCGCTTTGCAAACCCGGCTGCGTGCACACGGGGCGGCTGCACTTTTAAAGGAACTCGGCGGTGCCACACACACCCGGGTCGAGTGGAGCAAGGCTCTGCGTGGACTGGCCCCTCGGACAGGTAAGCTGGGAGCACCGCCGGCCCTCGGCTCCCTGAGCCGTCCTGCAGTCTGTCACCTGAGGAAAGCAGTTGAGATGGCCCAGCTCGTACCAACGCTTCCCTCTCCATTTCTGGTTGAGGCGCTCACGGCGGGGAGGCTCCGCCTGGCTCAAGGTCCCCGGGGGAGTGAGTGCCAGGGGGTTAGAAGTCTCGGGCACTCAAAAAGGGGGGAGCAGGAGGCAGCGGCTGCACAAACACCCCCTCCTCGACACCTGTTGGGCTTATGCAGCTCCAGGCTTCTGTAACCTCAAAAACTCTGGGAGCTGGGGATCCAGGGAGCCAGAGAGAGTGCGCTGGCCTTAGGGAAACCCAAACGAACCCAGGACGCATTGGTCCATTCACCCACTCCCAGCCTGCTGACCTTGGGGACGGAGATAGCCACGTGGCTTTAGGTTCCTCACCCAAAAGGCACCAACCCCAGCGACCTGGCCGGCAAATGACCGGGAGGGCGGACTGCGTTACCCCAGGTGAAAACCACGGGCCACCTCCAGCCAGAACCGCAGGTCGCAAGTCACTGTGTTCCTTCATCCATTCGTTTATTCACTGCGGGGTGTGTGGAGGTGCCTGGAGGTGTTTGTTAGTATATGCACAGTTGGGGGGGAGGGGGAAAAACCACACACACACACACACACACACACACACACACAAAGAATGCAAGACTAGAAGACTCTGAAAGAAATTGAATCCGTAGGCAGAGGCCCCTGAGTGCAACGCGTTAAAGGGTCCCCAGGGAAGCCCTGGGCGGGGTGTAGGGACTGTGGCTGCGGGTTGGGGCTGCCACGTGGTCTCCCTGACTCCGCCCATTGGAGCCTCTGCCTCTCCCGCCACCGCACTTCCTCCCGCACCTGGCACCACACAGGGCAGGTGCTCCACGGGAGGCTTGCAGGCGTGGCCAGGGGTTTTCTTTGGGAGGCGAGGAAACGAGATTTTGGAGGGGCGTTTCAGCAAGCGTCTGGGGTCCCAGGAGGGAAACACAGGTGCCCGTCGTTGTGAGCATCTCGGGAGGAATGGCCCGAAGTCATTAACCAGTTCATGGAGGGGGAGGTCTCCAGTATGGAAACAGGACACCGCGGCCCCAGACCGAGGAAAGCCGCGCTCTGTCTCTGCCGGGCAGGGCTGGCCCGCTGGTGGTTGGAGAAATTCTGGCACCAGCCTGGCACCTCCACAAGTGTCCATCTACTAAGCCAGCGGTGGGCAAACTCATTCATCCACAGAGCCAAGCATCAACAGGACAACGATTGACATTTCTTTGGAGAGCCACATTTTTTAAACTTAAATTTCTTTGAATGCCACTTCTTCAACATAGAAGCGCCCAGGCCGTGGTCTTTTGTGGAAGAACTATACTCAAGGGGCCAAAGAGTTGCGTGTGGCTCGGGAGCCGCGGTTTGCCGACCACTGGACTAATCACGCGATGATTGTGGCTTAGAGGTTATTCATCATCTCAGGGGGTCTGGGGGACAATCCGGTCACTTGGTGAGCCTTGTCAACTTGGGAGGAAGCGGATGACAGGGCGCGGGGCCATCCAGCAGTGACTCAGGGAGAGAAGGACTTGGAAACCCCAAATCGTCAGCTGAGGATACACAAGGGCCCCCGAAACTGAGATCATCCCAGAGCAGAACGAGGTCTCAAACAGCGCTCAGTCTGGGAGCGACGATGCTCGTTCTCACATGTTCACGTGGAGAGTGTCTCGAGCAGCTGCAGCCCAAGGCAGGCGTCATGCCCTCACGCTGTAGATGCAATGACACATCCACAGTCCTGCAGCCAGCTGCAGACCTAAAGTTCGGGACTGAGGCCAGAGCGTTCTGGGCAGACTCTAGTCCCCATCCCTGGGTCCAGCCCAGCCCTTAGAGGCACTGGGACCTGGACCCCTGTGTCCCGGCCACAGGGAGGGAGTTCGGGCCGGGGCGAATCTGCAGGAGCTGGCTCCGCCAGTGGGCACCGGGCACCCAGCCGCTTCCCGCTGCTGCGCAAAAAGTGTCCTTTTATTTCTCGGAGTTTCCGACCTGCCCTGACCCCCAGCTCGCCTGGAGCGATTTCCTCGTCGGCCAATGTCTGCCTTGCTTTGAGGTGTCAGGGCTGTTTAACTTCTTTGTTGGGAATCGGGGTGAAGAGTGCGCCCCAGCAGTTCCCAGCGTATGTTGGGGGTGGGAGGAGCTCAAGAGAGTAGCTGATGACTGGAGGAACGAACGAACGAACGAATGCACTCATTAAGGCGGAATGGGATTCCCTATCTTTCCATTTCCTGGGTCCTTCCCGGTAGGGAATCAGGGGGGCAGCATGCACCCCCGGCAGAGGGGACTCAGCACTCCACCCTGGCCGGCTCTCCGGCTCGGGGCGCAGACCTCTCTAGAACCCTCTGCCACAGGGTCGCTGACTCCGTTCCTTTTGTTATTCGTTCGGATCCAGTGGAAGAGCAGGGTCCTCTGTATGCTTGCCTCCCCAGCCCATAGGCTGAGTCCCGAGTCCAAGGTCAGCGCGGGTTCTCAGGCCTCAGTCTCCCTGGGGCTGGTCCAGACCTCGGCCCAGGTGGGTGAGCAGTGCCCAGAGGGGTCCCCGCAGCCCCCAGAGCCAGCTCCCTCTCCCAGTGTCCTCCAGGATCCCACACCGGTGCAGACCGCTTTCCTGGGTTCAGTTTGGCGGTTGAACAAATGGGGCAGGAGGCAAGGAGTCGAACCAACAACGTGCTCGGTGACACGGTTTGCAGTGGAATGTCGCCGAGCATCCGGAAAATGTCCCATTGCCCTCGGTCTTAATCTCCTCTGCCCTCCTCACTCTGGGCATCCCCACCTCTCCCCCGTTTCCATCCCTCATCCCCCCACCTCCTCTCGATTTTCAGAGGGGCTGGGCCAGCTGGCGGGGGTGGGGAGGGAGAGTCGAGGTGTGTGACTTAAGAGGAGAGACCAGCACCCAGGCCGCTCCAGGTGCCAGACTCACACCTTGTCCAGGAACCCACGTGGAAGGGAGGAAAGGCTGTGACTTGTTTTTATTATAAAACGCGAACGGCTGCCTTAGTAACCAAAGACCCGCAGAGGCACCATCCTCCCCAAGAGGGATCCATCGCTCAGGACCAAGGTGGTGGACGTGCCTCACTGCCCCCTACCCCCATTCCCCTATGCACACCGAGGGAGCCCAGCCCCTTCCTGCCCGGGGGGGGGGGCAGATTCTGGGTGGGGGACCCTCGTCACTCGGGCTGCAGCGATCTGCAGGGACCCTGAGTTGCACCTTCCAGAACAAAAGCGCTGGCTGTGGGGACCTTTCTCTCCCCACTCTGGTTTGGATTTCCCACCGCAGAGATGCCTCCTGCCCCGGGGTGGGTAAGAGGGGCTTCCCACTTGCCCCTGGGCCTTTGCTCATGCCCTGGAGGCAGCTGGCTGTGTGTCCCCTCCAGTAGGTCCGGGGAGCACACCTGCCGCAGCTCCCGGGCTGTGCTGGCAAACCCGGGGCTCAGCAGAGAGCTGAAGCCACCCCCACGGCTCCTGTCGCTGCCCCGCTAGTCCCCTTCGGGCTGGGAGGCCTCTGGATCGAAGTCTGAAACCGCCCCAGGTGGCCGAGTGCAGGTGAAAACGGAGGAACAGAGAGAAACTCTCTCCTGCGGTTGAAGCAAGAGCGGAAAGTGCTGCCTGATTTGACCGGCACCGGAGGGCATCTGCCCCGCCCGGCAGTGTGACAGTGTCTGCTCTGAGAACCAGAGGGTGGGGAGTCTCATCCCGGGGCCCTCAGGCACCCCGAAGCTTCTAGCTCCAGGCCCTCAACCGGTGGGCTTCTGTGCTGCTCTCCTCAAAGACAAAGGAAGTGCAAAGTTCAGAGACCACAGAAATCGTACACCTATGGATGAGGATAATGGGGGTGAAAGGGGAGGTAAGGGCAGAGGGTGGGGTGGGAGCCGGGTGGAGGGGAGAGCTATGGGGGAGGGAGGAAGAAGAGGAACAACTGTAATAATCTGAACAATAAAGGTTTAATAAATTAGAAAAATAAAAATAAAAAAGTTCAGAGACAACAAAAATCATACACCTATGGATGAGGTCAAAGCGGGGGAGGTAAGGACAGAGGGTGGGTTGGGAGCCGGGTGGAGGGGAGCTATGGGGGGGACAAAGGAACAATTGTAATAATCTGAACAATAAAGATTTATTAAATTAAGAAGTGCAGAGACACGCTTTGCACTTGCTTCTCTCTCCCTCCCTCCTTCCCTCCCTCCATCCCCTCCTCCCTCCCTCCCCCAGGATCATTGCTTCAGACGCTCACCTTACCCTGTGAGTGGAGAGGCAACCACAGGGAAATCGGAGGAAGCCACTTGCTGCCCCCCCAGGACGCCCCAAGGCTGCAGGCGGCTGGAGCAGAGGCCCAGCCGCTGAAGCATCCCGAGCGCACGGTCTCCGCGCCTTCCCCCTCCTCCGAGGCTGGGATGGAAGGTCTGAGCGGTCCAGGAGCCACAGACCTTGCCCCCAGGGAGAAGGGGGGTCCTTTTCTTCCCCTTCTCACCCGACCTCCCCCCGCCTGGGTCTCTCGCCCCCTCGGGTCCCTCCGGGGGCCTTGGGGAGCCTCCTGCGGGCGGGACCAGCCGCGCTTTGCCGCTGGGACCGGGGCGCAGGGGGCGGTGGCAGCGGGAGGACCTGGGCCTCCGAGCGCCGCGCCAGGCGGGCTGGCGGGGATGGATGGTCTGTATACACGTTCTGGCTCCAGCGCCCCGCGCGCCAGGACCGGGGGGATGGGCGCCCCCATCCTCCCTCCGGCCGGTGCCCCAGGCAGCGAGCTGGGGCCCCCCGAGTCTCTCCTTTCCGCTGTGCCTGCGCCGGGAACCCTCCGGGAGGCGAGGCGCGGCTGAAAACGAAAGTGGGGGCGTGGGGAACGAGGTGGAAACCCTCGCGTCTGCGGGGCGCTTTGGAGGCGCGCGCCCGGGGTCGGTGGTGACGGTCGGTGGTGACGGCCGGTGTCCCCGCTGCGCCGCGTCCTCAGGGTCCAGACTTCCTTCGGTTTAGTTTGTAGCGTGGCCCAGGGCGGGTGAAAGGACCACCCAGGAGCCGGGCTGAACCAGGGAATTCCGGGGCCGTGGGTGGCCCAGGAGGCGCGTGGCAGGCTCCCCGATGCCAGGCACGACGCGAGGAGGTCTGAGTGCGCACGATGCTGCGATGCTGCATCCACACTCTCCCCAGGAGGCAGGCGGGCCGCACCGCTCACAGCGGCTGGGAGTGGAGCCAGGCGGCCAGGCCCGGCCCAGGCCGGTCCCTCCGCTCACCTGCCTGGTCAGCAGGTCGCTGTCCCTGAGTGTGACCGCAGAACGCACCCGGGAGAAGGACAGGTCGCCCCGAGGCAGCCTCCCCAGCAGCGCCGGGCACTGTGCTGTGTGCCAACCCGGTGAGGCGGTCACTTACAATGCCCCCACTTCCCAGATGCATACACGGTGCCGAAGGCAGGTTAACCCGCTGAAGGGCACGTGGTCAGCAAGCTGAGTCTGGAATAAGTGCATCTCTGTGTCCAGGCCGACCGCTATGTCAATCATCCATCGTCCTGATAAACTTTGAGTTATTAAGAGGCATGCAGGCAGGTGAGAATGGGCTGAATTACCCCAGAAAGCCCTGGCCATTTACCCACTGAGACTGTGGATGGACACTGGGGTAGGGGTGGGGCGGGGGGAGGAAGGGCGACTGTGAGCTGTGACCTTGGGGTCCAGTGAGTTGGGGGGCGGTGTGGAGGAGCCCACAAACACCCGCTAACCATATAACAATTGCCCTCAGGGTGTGTGAACAGCTCAGGGCTGTAGCCATTGTGAATTTGTAAGCATCTCCGACACAGAGTCTCTCAGAGTCTGTGGCCCTGCACTTTCCTTTATTAAATTACACGAATGTGATGGGTGAGAGTGTTACAGATGTCCCCCATGTTCCTCCCTCACTTCACACCCCTCCACCCCCCTCCCACCCGGAGGTCTCTGCCTCAGGAAGCTTGGGGAACCCTCCCCCCTTTGTTAAAACACACACTCCCCCAGGCACAAGGCAGCGGGGACAGCTAATAATTCTTCTTGGTGTCTTGACTCTTCACAGGGAGGGGAGAGACACTTCAGCACCTCGGTGAGGTGTGTCCTGGGTTGGGGGGTGGGACAGAGGGAGGGCAGTTTATTGGAGAAGATGTGGGGAGCAGTAAAAAGGAGGAGGGTAGAGGATGAAAGCACAGAGTAAGAAAAAAAAAAGAGGCAGGAGAACTGGGAGGGAAGATGGAGGCCGTGAACATCAGTGGAATTCTGAAGCGTTTCTTACATTTTTTAAAGGGGGGGTGGGGTGGGGCTTGGGGCCGGGCCATAAATTAATAGATTTATTCCTCAATCAGGAAAGAGCCATTAGGATATTTTTGGCCCGGTCTGTGGGAAAATAATTTCCTTGATTGAGTTGCCCCAGAAGACCCTCCGAAGCCCTGTCCGTTCTGCCTCCGACAGCCCCCTCTTTCCTGCCGGCCGGGAAGGGGGGGGAGCGGGAGCCCCCGGGGAGAGGCGGCCTTTCCATCTTCCCCAGCATCTTGAATTTCACTTTGCACGTTTCTCTCCGCTTCTCGAAGTGATCCCCGCTGCCTCTGCCTCTGCCTCTGAGACTTGGAGCCTCAGAAGGAAAATTCTCCTGCAGCCAGTGCGCCCGCCATAGCCATGGCCACCGACTCTGGTCTCTTTCCTGAGGTCTTGGCATTGACCTTGACCGGAACCCTTGACCCCTCCCTGGGAATAAGAGAAACCAAATTCTGGGGTGCGGTAGGGGGGACAAAAGTCCCCCCAAAGGGAAGGCAGGCACCCCAGAGCAGGAGGAGTGAAGAATTGTTCCTTCTGAGCTTGGAGCTGAGCGGTTCTTGTCTCTTATGACCCCCAGTGTGGCCCTGGGACCCTTCAGGGTCTCTGAGGTCCTTCCAGAGGACCCCCAAGGTCAAAGCTATTTTCACAATAAAAGGTTCTAGACCAGTGGTTCTCAACCTGTGGGTCGCAACCCCTTTGGGGGTGAACGACACTTTCACAGGGGTTGCCTAAGACCAGCGGAAAACAGATATGTACTTACATTATGATTCATAATAGTAGCAAGATTACAGTTATGAAGTAGCAATAATTTTATGGTTGGGGGTCACCACCACATGAGGAGCTGTATTAAAGGGTCTCAGCATTAGGAAGGTTGAGAACCACTGTTCTAGACTTTCGCACACGCGTGCTATGGAGTTTCCCCGAAGGCCACGCCAGGCCCCGTGCTGGCCTGTGGAGTGTGCGCGGATTCCCGTGTCTGACAGAGTTTTGGTTTGTATTTCACCACAATGCACATTCGTTCCAAAAACACGTCTTGGTTTTCTAGCTCTACCTGTGCCACGTGGTTGTTTAAACGACAGAAAATGAAATATCGTCAAGCATGTTTCCAGGGCTCAGTCACTACATGTATTCAGTGGCTGCCACACAGGGTTGTGTGCATCCACAGAACATCCAGCCTTTCTAGAAAGTTCGCCTGGACGCTGCACGCGCTAGCTTTACGAACCTGGACTCTTCTTACCTCTGAGCATCAGCACTTCCTGCCGATACACTGAGGAGAGGCAGCCGTCTAGCTGGTCACCGGGACCACGGACACTGGGGTGAAAATGGGCAAACATCTCGGCTCAGCCCACGGGCTGGGGGTTAATTTCTCCGGGGCTCAGCTTCCTTATGAGCACATTGGGATGATGATAACAGTGATAATAATAATTCCTTCCTTAGGGGGTTTTGTGAGTGTCTTAAGTTTGAAATGCGTAAAAAACACCGAAGAACCAGTAACTGACATATCGGAAATTACTACCACATGGGTGCTCGATATTAGTGTTATTGCACATACAAAGGGCAGAGCTTACTGGGAGACAATAAAGTTAAATTTTCCCATATATATATGTGTATATATATATACATGTATATATATATACACACACACACACACACATAGATAGACATATATACATATACACACATATGTATACATATAGACATATATACTGTGTTGTATATATGTGGCAAAATACACAACACAAAATTTATCATCTTCACCATTTTAAGCGTATACTTCGGTAGTGTTAAAAATGCTCCATCTTGCCGACTGAGGGGTCCCAGGTTCGATTCCGGTCAAGGGCATGTACTTGGTTGCGGGTACATTCCCAGTAGGGGGCGTGCAGGAGGAGATGTCTCTCTCTCTGATTGATGTCTCTCTCTCATCGATGTTTCTAACTCTCTATCCCTCTCTCTTCCTCTCTGTAAAAATTCAATAAAACATATTAAAAAAAATGCTCCATCTCCAGAACCTTTCCATCTTGTAAAACTGAAATTCTATATCCATTAAGCAATTCCCCATAGTCACGTTTTCATGCTGATGTGAATTGGTCTCCGGGTTTGGAATTTTAGTGAATACTTTAGACTGTAGTGTTAATAACTCCAGCTAAGCAAGGCCCGTGTGGCTCAGTGATGGTCACCCCAAGGAAGAGGGAGAAGGAAACACATTGATGTTACAGGGGAACATCCATCAGCCCCCTCTTGCCCACCCCCTACTGGGGACCAAGCCCCAAACCCAACAGGCATGTGTCCTGAAGGGGAATCAAACCGTGACCTCCTGGTTCCTCTTGGTTCATAGGTCTAAGCTCAACCACTGAGCCATGCTGCCCGGGCCCGCTTCTTCTCTCTGTCAGAAGGTTCCAGTCCCAGGAAATGCTGCTTCCCATCTTGCCTTCAGGAACCACATGCTGCTCTGGAGACTTCCAGTGGAACTGGGATCCTGGGTACCATTTAGAAACTGAAACTGAGCGTGGGATCAGCGAGCCACAGACCAGGTCTGGGTGACGGTGAGTGAGCCCTGGGTGGCAGGCCCCGCTGTCTGCACTGCAGCCCACACAGGTCACAGCCTCTCTCCCTCTTCACCGATTCCTACCAGGTACCCTCCCCTTCCCCGGGGGAGGCCCACCCGCCAGCCTCGCCACAGTCATCAGTCTCGCCCCTCTACCCTCCTCCCCAGCTCGCCCCGCCGAGTCCCCCCTTCCCCCAGCAGCTGGGACTGACATCAGGTGTACAGGGAAGATCCCATAGACACATGCCCGCCTCCTAATGATCGCCCCGATTTTTTATAGACATCTGAAACTAAAGACAAAACCAGCTGTTTCTTGAGGGGAAGGAGCAAAACATGGAAAGAATCTCCCCTATAACCCTCCACCCCCCCGAAAGCTCAAACCAATAAAAGGAGCCTCTCCGATAATTCAATCTCCTGCCGTGGCCAGTGTGAAGACGCATAGCGGGGAGCCCTATCGACCAGAAATTTATCATTCGTCCTTTTATTACTTTTAATGTAGCCAACAGGCACTACCCGGAGTTTCAGCATTAAAGGATCCCCCTCCAAAATAAAAAATAAAAAAATAAAAAGACCAATATTCTAGAGCAGTGGTTCTCAACCTGTGGGTCTCGACTCCTTTGGGGGTCGAACGACCCTTTCACAGGGGTCGCCTAAGACTATTGGAAAACACCTATTTCCTATGGCCTTAGGAACCAACACACAGCTCCTCGGTGTAGCAAAGTGTAGCCATGTAGTTTACTGTTGTCCTATGAAGACTGTTGCCCATGCTACACCACGATTCAAGACAAAATTTCACTTATTTATAACTAGAAAGAAATATTTCACAATATATAATTACATATTGTTTTTGTGATTAATCCCTATGCTTTAATGATGTTCCATTTGTAACAACAAAAATACATCCTGCCTATCAGATATTTACAATACAGTTCATGACAGTAGCAAAATGATAGTTATGAAGTAGCAACGGAAATAATTTTATGGTTGGGGGTCACCACCACATGAGGAGCTGTCTTAAAGGGTCTCGGCCTTAGGAAGTTTGAGAACCACTGCTCTAGAGGACAGACTTTTAATTGTCTTTGGCATGTTCTTGGTTGAAGGACAAAGTTTCCAAAATGCCATCACTAAACAGGGACTCCACAGCGTGTCATTCCTACCAGCGGGCCGCTTGTATTTCTCCTTTAAAGACGTCTCAGCGCTGAGATGCCTGTCCACCGTAGCTATTAGAATAATCCTCCGAAGGAGACCCTCATCTGTCACGGGGGGGACAGCGATTCCTTTTGAGTGGGGAACGCTTTCCGATGTCATGTTTGGACAGCAATGGCCATCCATTAGTCGGTAATTTAAGCAAGTCCCCGAACGTGGGGGCAATCAGTTGAGTGAGACAGTTGGCCTTTTGAAGTCGAACGGGACCCGGGGTGAGCTCACTGCTCCTCGAGGAGACACTAAATCAATTGGGTGTAAAAGGTGGAGAGACATGGCTCCCTCCTCCGGTTTCAAGGCCGGACCAGGGCGCACACGGGTTTAGCTGCAAGCATGGAAATCGGACGGTGGCCCCGCCGGCGGCTAGGGCGGCGTTCTGCTAACCGCCGGGGCCCGGAGGAAGGAGCAGCTGCTGCGGCTGTCACCGCGAAAGATGACAGGCCTGGCGGAGGCCTCTCGTGGAGGCCAGAACCCCCCTTCCCCCGGGGGGAGCAGCCCCAGCCCCGGCCCAGCAGAACCAAGGGCGCAGGGAATGCCACCATCCCTGGAGCAGAGGGCAGTGCTGATAAATGAGCTGAGATGGTAGAGGTCCCTCCAGCGAGGGCCAGGTGGGGTGCCGGAGAGCTGGGCGATTTCGGGGCAGCCAGGCGGCCTTTAGATGTTAATCAGAGGCACCCCGTGTTCTGTCGTCACCCTTCAGAGCGAGTGTTCCAATGTCTTAAATTTTTTTTTTAATATATCTTATTGATTTTTTTACAGAGAGAAAGGGAGAGAGATAGAAAGTCAGAAACATCGATGGGAGAGAGACATCCATCAGCCGACTCCTGCACGCCCCACAGTGGAGATGTGCCCGCAAGCAAGGTACATGCCCCCGACCGGAATCGAACCTGGGACCTTTCAGTCCGCAAGCCGATGCTCTATCCACTGAGCCAAACCGGTCTCGGCAAGTGTTCCAATGTCTTGATGAAGCCTCCCTCCGATCACTCAGACACACGGAGAATTGGCCACCCTGTGGATAAGTGACATCGATCGGCTGCCTCTTGCACATGCCTTACTGGGGATGTGCCCGCAACCAAGGTACAGGCCCTTAACCGGAATCGAACCCGGGACCCTTCAGTCTGCAGACCCATGCTCTATCCACCGAGCCAAACCGGTTTTGGCGGTACACATTTATTGTTGAACAAAAAAAAAAAAAAAAAAAAGGGAAATTTATTACTTGTATACAGTAGTATGGTAGTCGTTGTCATCACAAACCAGCTCACTGATGGGCCACAGCGCAGCCGGAGCTGTTCAGGCAGGGCGAGGTCTCTTTAAATCAGGAGTCAGACGCCTGACGGTAGCTTCGGGGGCCTTATATTCCGGGGAGGCCTGATGTTCGGGGGAGGCCTTATTATCGGAGAAGCCTTATTTATTTATTTTTTTGGGGGGGTGCCTTCTATGACAGCGAGAGGCAAAACTGGAAGCAGGTCTTATTTTCGGGGGGAGGTCTGACTTTCGGGGAAACAGGGTCTGATCTAAGACCTTTCTCTTTTGCTTTCGAGCTTTCGCCCCAATTTCGCCCAGCAAGTTGTTCCTTCTTCTTTTCTAGGAGCCCACATCCTTTCTGACCCCTTTGGTGTCAACACAAGGTCTACCTCTTCCAAGAAGCCCACCCTGATTCATTCTACCCTGCGTCCCTGCCACGGCCAGCGGCCTCTACCCCCCATTGAATGGATGCCTTTTAAAGGTGGGGTTACCAGTCGTTTCTGAACTTCGGTTTCTCGAGTTTCCCCAGTTGGGGTGGCATTTCCACCTCGGCTGCTGCTTATGCAGTGTGGAGCCCCGTACACCAGGTGGTGGTAGTTTCCACGTGCTCTGATTACACATTCTGCATAATTTACAGAGCAGCACCGTGGGAGGGGAGAGCTTGCTCCTAAGCGAGGACCTACTATGTGCCTAGGCTTTTCTGTGCCACTGCCGATGTCACCCTGAGAGATCGTTCACAGGAGGTGGACATGGCTGTTTTCGTCTTCCTGTTAAGGAAACGGGATTGGGGGAGCGGGAAAGTAGCTTCCCCACACACACAGCCTCCATCGCCGGGAGACTGGGGGTGGTATCTGGGGCTGAGCCTGCCAGCTTCGTGTTTCAGAGGAAACGTGCAGCCGAAACTGGTTTGGCTCAGTGGATAGAGCATCAGTCTGTGGACTGAAAGGTCCCAAGTTCGATTCCGGTCAAGGGCATGTACCTTGGTTGTGGGCACATCCCCAGTGGAGGGTGTGTAAGAGACAGCTGATAGATGTCTCTCTCTCATCCATGTTTCTGACTCTCTATCCCTCTCCCTTCCTCTTTGTAAAAAATCAATAAAATATATTTTAAAAAAAAGAGGAAACGTGCAGATTTTTCTCTAACGATGACAACGGACAGGAAGGCGATCACCTTTGCAAAGTAATGGTTCCAACACCACCTCTGGGGCAATTGGGTATTTTCCTCGCTGATTCTTATATTGTAGTAATTCAGAATATTTGTAGATGGACAAACAGCTACCTTGGACTTTTTTTCTTTTTCTTTTTCTTTTTTTTCAGCACAGGCTACTTTCCCCCTCAATTGTTGTCAACTCCGGTGTTTGGGTGATTTGTCAGGATGTTTGGGAAGGCATGTACTGTACACTGAGTGGCCAGATTATTTATGATGATCTCTGAACACATAGTAATCTGGCCACTCTGTGTGTGTGTGTGTGTGTGCGTGTGTGTGTGTATCAGAGGCCCGGTACATGAATTTGTGTATGGGTGGGTGTTCCAGTCAGCCTGGCCAGGGGAGGGGACATGGGCGGTTGGCCGGCCTGCCTGCTGGTAGAACTGCTGGTCGAGGGGGCAATTTGCATATTAGCCTTTGTTTATATAGGATATACACTGAGTGGCCAGATTATTATGCGTCCAGAGATCATAATAATCTTGCTGAAACCGGTTTGGCTCAGTGGATAGAGCGTCGACCTGAGGACTGAAAGGTCCGGGTTCGATTCTGGTCAAGGGCATGTACCTTGGTTGCGGGCACATGCCCAGTGGGGTGGGAGGTGCAGGAGGCAGCTGATCGATGTCTCTCTCTCATCAATGTTTCTAACTCTCTATCCCTCTCCCTTCGTCTCTGTAAAAAATCAATAAAATATATTTAAAAAAATAATCTGGCCACTCACTCAGGGTATGTGCTCCTGAAACATGGAGAAGACTGGGAGAGGCTCCAATCAGGACCTTAACTCAGGGGTCAGAGACAGTGAGAAGCTGGGTGGTCAGGATGTGAAGCGGGGGGTAGGACAGGGGAGGATTCCAAGTCTTAGGGGGCAAACATAGGGTCACAGATCAGCATTCAAGGCTGAGGAAACAAGTCACTTAGTCCCCAGGGTCGAAGAGGATGGCAGAGCAAAGGGTGGCACAGATCTGCCTTTGCTCTCAGAGTTGGAGCATTGGTTGCCTTTTGCCTTGGGGTCCAGGGGCCTGTGAAAGGTCATTGTCGCTCTCTGTAGAATGGGTGGGTTCCAGCCACAGAGGTGCTGGGACCCTGGGGCAGAAGGCGGGCGGGGCCTAGGACAGGGTGACTGAGAGCAGAGGGAGGCTCTGTGCTATTTTTCTTCTCCAACTCACTTCTCTTTTCCCCTTCACTCTCCCTGCCAGATAAACAGCTGTAGTAGTAGGAAAAAATAAAGTGAAAAGCTTTTAAGCATCTAATATCCAAAGCTGTACATTCCTTACAAACAAGTTATTTAAAATTCTTTTTTTAAAAAACAACATATTTCTTTATTGATTTCAAAGAGAAAGGGAGAAGGAGAGAGAGATAGAAACATCAATGATGAGAGAGAATCATTGATGGGCCGCCTCCTGCACACTCCCCACTGGGGATGGAGCCCACAACCCAGGCATGTGCCCTTGGCCAGAATTGAACCTGGGACCTTCAGTCTGCAGGCTGATGCTCTATCCACTGAGCCAAGCCGGCTAGGGCTGAAATTCTTTCTGAGTGTATGTGTGTGTGTGAAATGTGCCACATTGTTCTTACTTTAAGAGAAGAATTTTCTCTTCAGTAACTTGAGAACTGAGAGGTTCTAGGACCCAGGTCTCCAGATAATAGGAAATATTTCTCTTTTTAAAAATACATTTTTATTGATTTCAGAGAAGAAGGGAGAAGGAAAGATAGAAACATCAATGATAAGAGAGGACCATGGACTGGCTGCCTCCTGCAAACCTCTCCCTGGACACTGAGCCTACAACCCCGGGCATGTGCCCTTACCGGGAATCAAACCTGATCTCCAGATTCATGGGTCGATGCTCAACCATTGAGTCATGCTGGCTGAGCCTTATTAAAAAAACAAAACAAAACAAAATAACTATTAGATTCTTTCATCTCTTACTGAAAAATTGTCCTTCCTTCCCTGACTTGAAATATCACCTTTATAAGTGATTCTTTTTTTTTTTAATTGAATTTTCTTTTAGAGAGGAAGGGAGAGGGATAGAGAGTCAGAAACATCCATGAGAGAGAGACATCAATCAGCCGCCTCCTGCACTCCCTCCACTGGGGATGTGCCCACAACCAAGATACATGCCCCTGACCAGAATCAGACCCTGGACCCCTCAGTCCGCAGGCCAACGCTCTATCCACTGAGCCAAACCGGTTTTGGCAGTGATTCTCTTTTAAAATAGAAAAAATACCTTCACTGAAGGAATGCATTACTAATTTAGTTTTATGAAAAACATATCTTAGTTTTCAAGGTGTATGGAAATGGTGAGAACGGTTCTGGGAAAGGAAGGAGTGAAGGTGATAGTAATAGCGAGAGCAATGTAGAACCAAGTGGTGACCAGTGGTTAAAAAAAGATGAGAAGTTTTCCTTCATTAGTTGGGTTAAGTGTATCACACCGAGGTCTATCCGTTAGGAACTCACTGTTTTCTTCCTTCTTCCTTCTAGCAAACATTTGTGAAGTGAACCCTTTCTGGACCGAATTCCAAAGGGGATTCGAATGTAAACATGGACTCTGTCCTTGAGTTTCTCATATGTGGTCAGAGCGCATTTAGCTGGGAAGGCTTTTAGCTCCAGTAAACAAAATACTCAGCTCTCAACATGCCTGCGCTAGATGCGAGGTAATGTGTGTTTCCTGAGACTAATCCGGTAGCTTCAAGAGGGAGAGGCTCTGAGGTAGCATCTTTTTCATATTATTGGCCTCCTTGCTTGTTGTTGCAAAAAGGCTGCTGCTGTTCGAATTATTTAGCTCATGAACATGTGGGTCCTAAGTGCACCCATGAAACGACCAACTATATCAGTGGTTCTCAACCTTTCTAATGCCGCGACCCTTTAATACAGTTGCTCACGTGGTGGTGACCCCCAACCATAAAATTATTTCCGTTGCTACTTCGTAACTGTAATCTTGCTACTGTTATGAGCCGTAATGTAAATATCTGATAGGCAGGATGTAATTTCATTGTTACAAATTGAACATAAGTAAAGCATAGGGATTAATCACAAAAACAATATGTAATTGTATATTGTGAAATATTTCTTTCTAATTACAAATAAATGAAGTTTTGTCTTGAATTGTGGTGTAGCATGGGCAACAGTCTTCATATGACAATAGTAAACTACGTTGCTACACTTTGCTACACCGAGGAGGTGTGTTGGTTCCTAAGACCATGGGAAATAGGTGTTTTCCGCTGGTCTTGGACGACCCCTGTGAAAGGGTCATTCAACCCCCACAGGGATCAAGACCCACAGTTTGAGAACCGCTGAACTATATTCAAAAGCAGGGGAGATGCTCAATGTGGGGCAACAGAGTGCCTTATCATGGTGCCTCTTCTTCTTAAAAGTATGACTCTTAAAAAAAAATATATATATATATATATTTGTATTGATTTCAGAGAGGAAGGGAGAGGGAGTGAGATACAGAAACATCAATGATGAGAGAGACTCATGGATTGGCTGCCTCCTGCACGTCCCGCACTCGGGATGGAGCCTGCAACCCAGGCATGTGCCCTTGACTGGAATCAAACCTGGGACCCTTCAGCCCACAGGCTGACGTTCTATCCACTGAGCCACACTAGCGAGGGCCGTGGTGTCTCTTCTTATCATGGAAGAAAGTCTGTCCAGAAACTTCCAGCAGCCTTCTCTCATCTCCTGGGTCAGAAATGGGTCCCATGCCTATCATGGGTGGAGTCTACTCGTACAGACCACTGCCTCTCTGGCCACTGGTGGCAAAATTTGGGTTCTGTGGGTGAGAAAAGAGGGGGCAGTGACTTTTGAGGAGGCAAATAATGGTGTCTGTCACAGAGGGATGTTCACTTATATATATAGTAGAGGCCCAGTGCACAAAATTCATGCTGGGGGTGAGGGTAGGGGACCCTCAGCCTGGCCTGCACTCTCTCGCAATCCGGGACCGCTGGTTCCTAACCGCTCGCCTGTCTGCCTGACTTCATCCCTAAAACTCAAGCTTCTTCTTCTTTTTTTAAAAATTTTTAATATTTATATGTCTTCTTTATTTTTTATTTTACAAGTCAAGCTTCTTGAGGACATGAGGTGTTTGCCATTATTCCACATCCCTGACGGAGAGCTAAAGCATGGTAAACCCAGCAAATACTTAATACTTAGGGGCTTCTCGACACACACATTCCAACCAGGATCTTTTTTTTTTTAAATATTTTTATTGATTTTTTACAGAGAGGAAGGGAGAGGGATAGAGAGTCAGAAACATCGATGACAGAGAGACATCGATCAGCCGCCTCCTGCACGTCCCACAGTGGAGATGTGCCTGCAACCAAGGTGCATGCCCTTGACCGGACTTGAACCTGGGACCTCTCAGTCCGCAGGCCGACGCTCTATCCACTGAGCCACACTGGTCTCGACGAGGATTGTTTTTATGGGCAGGCTCCAAAACCTGGAACTGGAGCCCCTACCAGCAGAAGGCTCAGATTTCAGGCACCACGTGCTGTTTGCAGGGTTTCTATCCCAATTCAGCTCCCATTCTGAGCTCCTGAGCATCTGGACCCACCGCCCTTCTTCACTGTCTCCAGAGTTTCTTTCTTTCTTTTTTTAAAAAAATATATTTTATTGATTTTTTTACAGAGAGGAAGGGAGAGGGATAGAAAGTCAGAAACATGGATGAGAGAGAGACATCGATCAGCTGCCTCCTGCACAACTCCTATTGAGGATGTGCCCACAACCAAGGTCCATGCCCTTGACCGGAATCGAACCCGGGACCTCTCAGTCCGCAGGCCGACGCTCTATCCACTGGGCCACACTGCCCTTCTTCACTGTCTCCAGAGTTTCTTCTTATTCGTCACCCTCCCATTTGCCTCCGCCTCGCACCGAGATAATGAACGAAATCTCTCATTCTGATCTTCCTCGCCGGCAAGCGGACAGCAAACCCCAATGGGAACAATTTCCCGCCAGAAGTCACGTGCAAGTCCCGCCAGGGCTCACGGCGCACATGCGCAGTAGCAGGCTCCCCCCGTCCAGCGGTGGCGTCCAGGCGCCCTCGGCGAGCAATCCCACAATCCCCCGGGGGCGGCGCACTTCCGGTGTCCCGGCCCCCTCGGTGGCGCTTCCTCCAGGCGCGAGGCGAGGCCGCGTCCAGCGGGGCCTCTGGCGGGAGCGGATTTCTCCGGCCTGTGACGTCGGTAGCTGCTTAGTGTTTGGACTCAGTGAGGTTTTGGGGGCACCGCCTCGCGCCGCCACGAACATGTGGGTCCCGAGCGCACCCCTGAAACGACCGCCCGTGCAGTCCAGTCCAGTCCAGTCCGCGGCCAGTCCAGTCCAGTCTCGTTCGCCAGGAGAAAGGTACCGTGCTGTGCGGCGCTCCCAGGCCGCCTTCCTCTTCCTCCCCCGGCGCCCTCCGAACCCGCTCCGGGCGAGCACCCCGACCCCACAGACCCTGAAGTCCTTCCCCCCCTATTTCTTCCACTTTCCCCCCATTAAACTCGCCCCCTATCATGTTTTCTAGGGGTGCCCCTTACTGCTTCCTGGGGGTGTGTGTGTGGCCAGCCTGCGCAAAGGGCTATGGTGCTCTGGTCCTTACTGCATTCTGGTTGCTGGCTTTATATATATATATATATATATATATATATACACACACACACACATATATATGTATATATATACATACACATATACATATATATGTATATATATATATACATATATATATATTTACATATATGTTTACTAAAAATATCCGATGGTATATATTTCATATGGTATATGTTATACATAAAAGTACTTTGTAAGCTGTGAATCAGTATATATATACATCAAGGGTGCATAGGCATCAAGGGTGTGTAGACTATGTATTCTGTATCCACCGAGTGGCCAGATGATGATGATCTCTGAACGCATAATAATCTGGCCACTCAGTGTATAGCTTGTACAGCGGTACCTCGAGATACGAGTGCCCTAACATACGAGATTTTTGAGATATGAGCCGTGGAGCGAGGGATTTTTGCTTTGAAATACGAGCAACATTTGAGATAGGAGTCATCGCGCGGATCGGCCGGCCGGCTGCACACGACCCACCGGTTTACCGCAACTCGAGCGTCTCGTAGTTTTCCACACCTCAAGGTTACGGAACGAATTAAACTCGTATCTCGAGGTGCCACGGTATAATAAAAGGCTAGTAGGCAAATTGTCCCCTCCACCAGGAGTTCCACCAGCAGGCAGGCTGGCCAATTGCCCATGTCTCTCCTCCCCCTGGCCAGGCTGGCAGGACCCCACCCATGTATGAATTCGTGCACTGGGCCTCACACACAGACACACACACACACACACACACACACACTGAGTGGCCAGGTTATTATGCGTTCAGAGATCATAATAATCTGGCCACTCAATGTATATATACATATATATGTATACATATATACATATATATATACATATATATACACACATACTTTAGTATATATTTATTTGTATTGATGCTTACAAAATATACATACAGTTGACCCTTGAAAAATATAACATCAGTTTGAGCTGATCAGTTCCATTTACATGTGGGTTTTTTTTCAATAAATACTGTAAATGCATTTTCTCTTCCTTATGATGTTCTTAATAACATTTTCCTCTACTTTTATCGTAAGAATACGGTATATGATACAGATACAAAATATGTATTCATTGACTTTTGTGACTGGTAAGGCTTCCTGTCAAAGGTAGGCTATGAGTAGTTAAGTTTTTGGGGAGTCAAAAATTAAACATGAATTATACACTAGACAGGGGTCAGCACCTCTAACCTCTGTAATGTTCAAAGGCCAACCGTATACTCTAGTATACACTGAGTGGCCAGATTATGATGATCTTTGAATGCATAATAATCTGGCCACTCTGTGTGCGTGCGTGCGTGCGTGCGTGCGTGTATTTTAGAGTCTCGCTGCATAAATTTGTGCATGGGTGGTTCCAGCCAGCCTGGTCAGGGGGAGGGGACATGGGCGGTTGGCCAGCCTGCCTGCTGGTGGAACTCCTGATCAAGGGGACAATTTGCCTATTAGCCTTTTATGATATAGAGGATATACACTGAGTGGCCAGATTATTATGCGTTCAGAGATCACAGTAATCTGGCCACTCAGTGTATATTTCATACAAAAAATACGCAGAGGAAAAAGGAGCGCTAGTAGAAGTATTCTAAGATTGTCCTGCTTCTTGCTACCTTGTGAAACCTAACCCATTGAGTCTCAGTTTTCTGGCCTGTAAAACGGAGAAATAAATACTTGTTCTGCTCACATAAAGGGTTGCAGGAGGATCGTGTTAGACGGATGCTTTGTGAACAGACGGTATTAAATACCTACCGGTGACATTCTCACTGTCCTTGTGTGGAATAACCTCTGTGGTCCTGCTGACCTGTAGTTTGGCTTGGTCCGTAGGGCGTGGAATGGGGACAAACGACAGTGCCTCAGTGAGGCTGAGAGTAGGGGAAGTTTGGTCACAAAACTGGGACAACGGGAAGAGTCTGGAAAGTCACCATGACATTTCTGGGCACAAACCCTGAGCCGGACCGGCAGCTGGGGGAGCGAAGGCCGTCCTCTGCCTGGGATCTGTGCTGGGGGCAGTTCTTTTCAGTGCTGGGAGGTCTCAGGCTTGGAGGTAGGTGGGCAGGGATACAGAGATGTCCCGCAGAGGGCACCCGTGGGCGGTGCTGACAAAGAGGAATGCCCGTCTCTTTGCTGGATGCTTTCTCTCCGGGGTGTGGGCTGAGTGTGGACAGGTGCCCCTTTCACAGGCTGAGGAAGACGCAGAGCTGTAGCCCCCCATTTAAAACCCACGTGGGCCAGCCGGTGTGGCTCAGTGGTTGCATGTCAACCTATGGACCAGGAGGTCCCGATTCAATTCATAGTCGGGATTCATGCCTGAGTTGCAGGTTTAATCCCCCCGTGTGGGGCGGGCAGGAGGCGGCCAATCAATGACTCTCTCTCATCATTGATGTTTCTATTTCTCTCTCCCTCTTCATCTTCTCTGAAATCAATAAAACTATATTTAGAAAAACCCCTCTTGGACCTGAGGGAAATGTATGGGTGGGAGTTGGTTGGAGTGGGGGGTCGGGCAGGGGAGGGCTTGCAGGGGAACCTGGGTGAGGCTGTGGGAGAGAAATCGTTCTGACTCTGCCCTGACCTTTTCAACTCCAGCCCGCGCCCTCGCTAAGCTGGTCGAAGCCCAGTTCCTCCTCTAACCACAGAAGTCCTTGGCTTTCCCCCGGGAAACGTGGAGCCTCATCATTAGCTGCGTCTGCCCAGAACTCCCCTTCGTAGACCCTGCTGAACCCCGGTCCACGTCGAACCACCCCGCCCCCGTTTATCGCGGCAGCTCGTACACAGACGGCCCGGGCGCAGTTAATAATCTTGTCACTGGCACCTTGCGGTCACCCGTCCCGCGAAAGCGCCACCAGTTTCTTCCCCCCCAGCGTGAAGATTAATGGGCCTTCAGCTGTCCCCCCGCACACAGGCAATCGTCACGTCCTGGGGAGAAACACAGTGGCTGATAAATTACGAGCTGTCACCGGAGGAGAGGGTGGGCGACTCCAGAGGCCCTCTGGGTTCACAGGGGTTGGAGCGGAGCATGCGCAGGGTCGAGGACGGGCAGCTGGTCACAGCATCTGTCCCTGGGGATGCTTGTGAGAGGTGCATGGGAGGTCGGGATGATGGGACCACGGGGAGTGAGCAGTCTCTGCTATTGAGGCTTGGGGAGGGTTGGAGCAGGTGGGTCCTTACTCCCAATGGAGGCCTTCTAGCTGGTTCCATTGCTAACCCACACCCCCCGGTGCTCAGGGACACTGTCTCAGGTGTCCCAAAGACGTGTCTTCTTTTTCTTGTTTTTTAAAAAATACATTTTATTGATTTTTTTTACAGAGAGGAAGGGAGAGGGATAGAGTTAGAAACATCCATGAGAGAGAGACATCGATCAGCCGCCTCCTGCACACCCCCTACTGGGGATGTGCCCGAAACCAAGATACATGCCCTTGACCGGAATCGAACCTGGGACCCTTCAGTCCGCAGGCCGATGCTCTATCCACTGAGCCAAACTGGCTTCGGCACAAAGACGTGTCTATTGATGCCTCAGAAGGATTGTGGCCTTTGCCTACTGGACTTGGCATTCTAGGCCATTCAATTGGTTGAAGCCTTAGAACTTATGGGGCTCCCAGAAGATTTCCAAAAAATCACTATACCACACGCTCCAACGGGGCTTTCCACTGTGTGGTGGTTCCGGTGGAAATGGCCCCCCAACACGCAGGTCTCCCCACCTTTCCTGCTGTTGTTAGGAGAGCTTGCAAAGGCACCAGGGGAGGTAAATTCAGTTATCTTTTCACAGAGTAGATTCACTGTGCTGTCATTCATTCTTCCGTTAATGGGTTGAGTCCTCAGAAGGTACACAGCGTTTTAAAATAGAAGTCTCCCTGATACCAAATATTTCCCCCAGGTTCCTGAGATATAAAGTCCAGAGTCCAGCTGGTCGACCAGATCTCTTGATCCAGTCTGTGCAGCCAAATGCGTTTCCTCATTTCCTCCCTTGATTGTGAAATCTTAGGAAAACACCACCTTGCTGATGACACTGGCTGGGTTCTGGGAACCACTTCCTCGGCTGGTTGGGTCCCTCTGAAGGGAAGTGGGCCTCCTTGAACCAAGAGACCATAGTTAGCATGTCATCTCTCATCGACCAAGGAGTAAATGACATTACAGGACATAGAACTCTAATTCGAATGCTCGTATTTTCTGAAGAGCTGTTTGATCTCGAGTAAATCATTTTTTTTTGTCATTTAGTTTCTCCAAATGTAAAATGAAGACACAAATTGCCTGCCATATGGCTTCAGAGTTTGGTTTAAAAAAAGTTAAAACATTCTATCTACTCCCAGCGTCGGTACCGGTGATATAAATGGACATTGTCTGCTGTCTTCCGTTCACTGGGTGAAGGGCATTTGTATAGTGTGTTACATTGGACAAGGTACTTAATACAGATGGTTGCCCATTCTGAGTCCCTACATAATATATTTGTGGTAGGTATAATGGTTGTGTCCCTTTTATAGAGGACGGTCAACTCACATTTATGGTTTTCTGTATACCAGCCTTTATGTTAAGCAATCCACGTGTTTCAGCCGGTTGAGTCTTCACATCCCCCTTCAGAGATCTCAGCCTTCCTGTTATCCCATTTTACAGATGTTGGCCTGGGGGTGCAGAGGGGTTATTTGCTCAGGATTCCACAGGGCGGAAGAGGGGGGGCTAGGGAATGCAATGCCGGTGCTTTGGTCCTGAAGTTCTCTCTTCTAAGATGTGAAATTATACCCTGCCGGGAACCCAGCCAGCAAAGGACTCAAGTCCTGCCTCAAATCCCTCGAATTTTTCCCCCCTCTTCCTCTTGTTTACCTAATATCCAGGGCATTTATAAATAGTTTTAAAAATCGTTATGGAAACCCCATGTGCATCTGGTACATAAACACTCACTTATCTCCGTATATTTAGACAACGTCCCTCAAATATGTTTGCACTGAGCACTGAGCAGACGCTCCCCATTCAGATTAGAAGGAGAGAAAAGT
>PVJN01024738.1:0-30839 GCA_004026805.1 Lasiurus borealis
AAAATATACAGGGAAGGGAGTCTTTCAGAAATAGTTGTCCAGACACATGCACAGAAGAGCAGCACTTTCTCTGAGCATTAACTGAATAGCAAATGTGATGTCTGTGAAAGTACAGCGTACATTGTTAAGGCTCATCCAAAATGAGAAGTACTGCTACTTCCTTGAAAGAACATATTTCTTGCTTGTGCTTTAAATGCAACTTTCTCTAAAATGGGAACCAGTTTTTTTCTTCCAAATTTTTCCTAAAGGAAGACAAGATAAAAGGCCAGAAAGAAAGAGGAACAAAACATGTCAACATTAACTTAAGTGCTCTTAACCCACTATGATGACATCCTAACAATAAGGCCTTGTCTCCTGTTTTTATGCAGTAGTTTTTGAGACCAGTGTCTTTTTTATGGAACTATGCTTACTTTATTTTTAATGGAGATAACTGAAGCTCAGTGAGGTCAAGAACATTTCAAGGATCCACAGGTGAAAGGGAAAGAAGCAGCACTTGTTTCTAGTTTACACCCAATGTTTATTCCATGGTACCACCACTGTGCGTTTCTTTCCAGTTGACAAAGGTAACTACTGCCTATGCAATTCCTGTCACTATGAGAAATTCAGTATACTTGGAAATCCATATATTCAGAGGATATATTTTGACCCACTCTGGAAGAGAAATATAGAATAATGCAGTGTTTTACATTAGACTTTTAGTGAATTTTCTAACAGTTTACAACGTATGATCAATCCTCCAAAAGATCTTACATAATAGCAATGCTGGTGCTTAGTTTGCATCTGAGGAAACCAAACAGCTAGCAATTTTGATCAAGCTCTCTCTAGGTATATTAACAAAATATTAAATACTATATAGTTAAATAACCATTTCCTGTCCCTATCCTATATAATAAAAGGCTAATATGTAAATCGACCAAGCGATGGAATGACCAGTCACTATGATGTGCACTGACCATCAGGAGGCAGACGCTCAATGAGGAGCTGCCCCCTCATGGCCAGTGTACTCCACAGGGGGATTGATGCTCAACCAGAAGCTGGGCTCATGGCTGGTGAGCACAGTGGCAGCACTAATAATGTTCAACTGATAAAAGGGGAGTAGGCTTAAGCCACTACTTGTACATCCCTTGATGGCTCCTGGACTGCAAGAGGGTACAGCCTGGGCTGAGGGGAACCCACCCCCCCCCCCGGAGTGCACGAATTTCATCCATTGGGCCTCTAGTTTTAAAATAAACACTTATTCAGGTGAAAAATCTGAGACCTAAACAGTTTATAAGTCTGTGTAGAGTTCAAGAAAGAAAAGCAGGAATAAGTTTAAGCCAATTCCTTTCTAAATCTTTTAATATGGAAGCCAATTCTGGAAATAACCAGAGTGACAGAACATTGTCTCAGACCATGGCCCTCAAGTGAGTGGGAAGATAAGAGTTACATAACATCTTTCATCTTTGATCAAGTTTTGCCATTTACATCCTGGCAGCAGGAACCCCCTGATATTCCTGTAGGCAAATTCTATGTAGAAGTAGGCCTGCTGTGACCTAGAAAAACAGTGAATTCATTTGCATAATCAGTGGACTGTCCTTGTGGATATATATTTAGAAGGGCCACGTTGGCAAAAATGGGATCAAGATGCTTTTGAAAACCCCACATGGCCTTTCTTTTAAGCCTTGGCAAGATATGCTATTAGGAGGGACTATAGCATGTTGCCAATTTGGGATTAATGTAGTATATTACAAAGAGGGGGATTAATTTATTGAATATATTACTCAAAGAAAGGTTACAATCAGGCAGTAAAATGCATTAAAACATATTTGAAAGCATTTATGAGTGTCAGGGCTACCCGTGGCTATTAAAAGGAGTTAACATTAAGTTTACAGTCAATTATAGGAAGAATACTCTTCTGATCCTATGGGCACTAATTAGTCATATCCCTTGAACATGTTACTTGAATTTTATTGACATCTCTTTCTTCATTTGTAGAATATAGGATTGAATTCAGAGGTCTCTGATTTGTGGCTTCTAAATAGAATTTGGCTGGTATAGATATTTTATTTGTTCAGCTCAATATTTTAAAGAAATATGTTATGAGTAATATTTTTAATACTTTTTTGAGTTTGATAATATTACATGTACCTTTCCCAGCATGGAGAATAGTAAAGGCTTCTTTATACTCTCAATTACTACCTCTATTTTCTTTATTCCCCTGTCCTCGATTATCAGGATAAAGTTGATGAGTGGATAAGAGGATTCTCCATTTGAGCCTCATTCTCCATGGTCTGTATAGATACCCAGACTGCAGGTGGTGGAGTCAGGCTGTGGAGCTCTGAGCTGTTACACACCGGGGACTAGCTTGCTGCCTCTTGGAGCCTGCATGTTAGTTGGAACAAATAGAACTGAACTCCATCAGCACTTAAAGCAATCAATAAAAGTCACCAAGAAATGCTAGAATCCTCATGGCAGCTCTGTAAGTCCTCTTCTTATGGTACAGTTGGGGGAGAATGTGAACATCATCAACTATACAGTGAACATAATTCTTGCTTTAATATAACAATACTTTCTTTTCTAAAAAGACCCAAAATAATTAACACTTTCCTTTCAGTGATAGCGTGTCCATGAGTAAAACAACAAAACAGTAGGACAACAACTGGGGGAACCAACTCCTTCAGGCCTCAGGCTTGGGAGATGTATTGGGCACCGCTGCCTCAGCTTACATTTTGAGATCTAACCATTTCTACTGAGTGCTTGCAGAGGCCTGTGAATGGCGGGAGTTGTAAGGCTGCCCAATAGCAGGTTATACGAGAAACAAAGAAAATTAAAGAGTACTGTAGGTGAAATGTGCATGTGAAAGGAAAGCTAAACAGTTTTGCCATAAAAGAAACCAGAGAATAACCTGAATGCTTTTGTTTTTACCATCTGGTGTGAATATAAAACAATGTATATTGAGATTAAATATTTGCTAATTTTTAACTAAGCTCTTCAAGTAACAATGAACTATAGAAAAGAAAGTATATGTTAAATGAAAAAATACTCAATTTTCATTTTACGAAAGTTAATGAAATTCTAATTTTCATGGAATATTTTTTACATATACTATGTATTGTAGTCACCATTTTAATATTGCTGACCACACGAGAAGCAGAAAGACACAAATCTGAAAACATATGCCTTCAGAGTGTTTTTTATTTAAGAAGACTCATCCCAAAGACAAAACATTGGCAAACTTCTCATTGATATCAATGTCTCTTATTCCAAATTAATTTTCAATTTTAATACCAAATTTTTATCTGAATATGTAAATAGTAAACTTAGAGCGGTTAGCAATTATCTAACTAATAGAATATGAACTTTATCGCTGCATAAGATCAATTCTATGAGGTGTTATCGGGTTTTTCAAATAGCAACAATTAAGGATTTAAAATTTTTATTCAGATAGTAAATATTTTCAACTTTCCAGGCTATATGGTCTGTGTTGCAATTACTCAGTTCTGTACAAACACATCATAGACAACATGTAATGAATGGATGTGGCTGAATTCTAATAAAACATTAGTTGTAAAATGTAAAATGTCCTGCAATAGGAATTAAGTATATGACAAATAATATGACAAATAATATGAAACTGCTGTTTTCATAGGTTTAAAACAGTCAATTATCAACAATTTCATATTGTTCAAGCTGTTAAATTATATTACACCTATATTTTGAGAATACTATTTAGCTAGTAAAAAGAATAAGAAGATTCTCTATATACAATATATAAAGATATCTAGTGTATATTCCTTGAAAAAATGTGTAACTGTGTACAGAACACCATCATTTATGTAAAACACAAGTAATACAATATTCATTTTTAAAATATTTACTTTATTGTTTAAAACATTCCTGAAAAAAATAAAGAAAAGAAGTGTTAATAGTGGTTACCTGCTTTGAGGGAGTAAAAAGGAGTTAGAAGACTAAATAGATAGGGTTAAGGGTAAAATATATTTTGCTTTACCCCCATTTGTAACTTTAGATTTTTGAACTGGCAAACTCAAAGTAATAACTAAAAATAATTAAAATAAAAAAGTATGCTTCCAACTTCATATATAATTTAAAATTGCAACTGTATATATTTTATTTATGCATTTATTTCTGTTACTTTTACTTTGTAAAAGTGGTAAAACAAATATCATGGTTGTTTATTGATCTATTTCTTCCTCTTAACAGTAAACACCTTTACAATATTACTAAATGGCTATTGTGTATTGAGAATTTATTGGACTGGGTTAAGTAAAGATTCTAAGTGCTTTGTATGTATCATCTGTTTTTAGTCATCCCAATAATATGGAATCTATTATCATTGTTTTTTTTATTGTTCTAAGAGCATTTAATATGAGATCTACTCTTCTAACAAATTTTGAAGTATACAGTACAGTAGTGTTAACTAGAAGTCACACTGTTGTACAGCAGATCTCTAGAATGAATTTATCTTCCATAGATGAAACTGCATACCAGATGAATAGAAACTCTTCATTTCCTGCTCTATGTAGTCCCTGGCAATCACAGTTTACTTTCTGCTTTCATGAGTTTGGTTATTTAATTTACCTCGTATAAGTGGAATAATATAGTATTTGCCCTTCTGTGACTGGTTTATTTCCCCTAGCATAATGTCCGCCAAATTCATCCATGTTCTCACAAAAGACAGGAAATCCTCTCTCTCTCTCTCAATCCTCACCTGAGGATGTGTTTATTGATTTTTAGAGAGAGAGAGAAACATAAATGTGAGAAGCACTAATTGATTGCCTACTGTATGAGGATTGAGTCTGAAACTCAGGTATGTGCCCTAATGGGGAATCGAACTTGCAACCTTTTGATGTACAAATGATGCTCCAACCAATTGAGCCACTTAGCCAGAGTAGGGTTTCCTTATGTTTTTAAAGACTTTTATTGATTTCAGAGAGGAAGGGAGAAGGAGAGGGAAAGAGAGAAAGAAATATCAATGTTGATTGAGAATCATTGATTGGCTGCCTCCTGCATGCTTCCTACTGGGGACCAAGCCAGAAATCTGGGCATGTGCCCTTGACCAAATTGAGCCCAGGACTCTTCAGTCCACTGGCCGACAATGTATCCACTGAGCTAAACCAGCTAGGGCAGGATTTCCTTATTTTTAATGGCTGAATAATATTCCATTTTGTGTACATACCATATTTTCTTTATCCATTCACCCTCTGATGACATTTAGGTTGTTTTCACATCTTGAATATTGTGAATAATGCTGCATTGAACATAAGAATTCAAATATCTGTTCAATCCTTGTTTCAATTATTTTAGATAAATACCCAGAAGTAGAATTGCTAGACCCATAGCAGCTTCACAATTTTACATTCCTTCCAACAATGTACAAGGGTTCCGGTTATCTTTGCTTTGTCAAAGGTAAAGAGCTAAGATTCAGAGAGGTTCAGTAAACTGCTCAAAGCCCCAAAGTGGTGGACCTGAAATTCAAAATTTGGTCTGACACCAAATACTATTTTTCCCTCCCTGTTTTTCCTCCGTCCCATCTTTAAGTTATTAGCCCTATTTCATATAATTAATAAATGGATCCTTTATAAAGGTGAAGCTGAATACATGATAGATGTGACTTGGTGGGCAATTAAACAGAGTTCATTACCATTACATTTTTTTTGTTTTGTTACATTGTTTGAGAGAAGTCAGAAACATTATGAGTTGGGATTAGTCAATAGCTGGCAGGGAGCAAGAGAACCTTCCTTCCCATGAAAATGAATTTTCTCTCATAATTCAAGAAGGACTTAGAAAATTCAAATACCAAGTGAGAGTTACTCTCATGCTTAAACTGAATCAGTTAAATGTTGGGGTGTTGGTGGGAAGAAAATGAGCAAGAAATGGAACATCAGAAACACAGAATGAGTACAAATCTATTTCCTTCTCTGATTAAGTCTTCCTTCTTTTTTTCTTCTGTCACATTTTTTTTCTTTATTGTGAATTACAGAAATCTTATTCCCTAAGACTGTTGAAATATGTCAGCAGTCATTTTAAGGATGAAATTAAGGTCCACATTCTATGTCTAAGGTCTATCTTAAGCTTCTATTTATTTGTCAGCATATCTAGATTGTAAATTACTAGATAGCAACAGTTTTACAGAATTCTGTATTGCTTTTTTTGTTTACAATAAAGTGGTATTACTCTACTAGAATGGACAAAGTCATACCATTGGTTTCCCATGCCTTTGCTTCCTTACATTACCAAATACATATTGTCTTCATTTCAGAACATTGTATCTGAACTACTAGAATGCCACCTATGAATAAATGGCCTCTTTCTGAAAACAATTTATAAGAAAAGACTTCTTCTTTTTCAATGTCCAAAGACTTGTGGTTTAATGGAGTCTTTAAATCTTTTGAAATTTGTTGACTATACACATACACAGCACATGAATGCAAATAACAATAGAATGTTTGACATGGCAAAATGAAATCTAGAACAAACAAGTATGTTTGGTGTGTTTCCTGCTCCTAAATCTAGTAAGTGACTTTGGAACATTCAAAAAGAAGAAAACTGGCAAGCAGGGAAGACAAAGCTGAATGAAGAAAAGCTTTATGTTCCTGGAAGCATATTAGAGATAAAAGGAAAATATAAATCAAACCGAGAAAATGCCTTTTGAGTGGCTTCCTGATGGAATGACACAAACACACATTGAGAAGCATATGGGGGAGTTCAGACAGTTTGAGGCCCGAGCTCAGAGGGCAGTGAGGAGGCTAGCTGGGAGAATAATTTGTTTTGTTTCGTGGGAGGAAAGCCAGGATGACTGATGTTTTGACAGTTCCTGCTGGCTGATCAGCTCCCACCAATTTTTCTTAACCTCTTATGAGAGATAAGACCAGAAGGGCAGAATCTGTGTAGGAGGTGATGACGGGAACAACATTAAAAGTAAAAAGAGAGACTGCCACTACAAGCACATTCTGGTCAGACACAGAAGCTTGAACTGATTAGGCTGTTTAGGTAGTTCTACTTGGCAGCCTTTTCCAAGCTCCGCTTCTTCAAACAAGAGACACTGTGTTTCCATTGATAGGAAAATGTTAAGGTTTTTTGATAAAAAATTTGTGGTACCCGTTCCTTCCTTCTTTCACTAAAGAAAAAAAAAAAGGTTGGACTTGACATTAGGCCGATACAATTTTAAAGCCCAGGAGATGTTGACTTTTTTAATTATTATTTATTTATTATTTTTGTTTAAAAAGGCCAGTGGCTACAAGGAAATATTTTTGTTTAGAGGATATCTAAGACCTACATATTAGAGAATTTCTATTAGCAGAAATGAAATTCATTTTTAACCAGCAAAATGAATAGTAGATATTCAACATTTTAAATACTTCTTATTTTCAAAGATGTCAGGGGAATTAAAAGTTTAAATATATATAACTGCTCTCTTAAATTAATCCATCCTACCTAGAAACCTCCATGTGGATATAAAGAATGAAGGAGAAGTAGGAAAGGAGGGAGGGAAGAAAGGAGAAGGAAAGAAAAAATGGAGGGGGGCATAAAAACTTTCCATTAATGGGAAACCATCATATCAAGAGTTCTATTCTCCATCAAATGGAACTCTTGTGATCGTGAGGACTTATGGTCATGTGACTTTCATTGATTTCAAGAGAATTTTCTTTATTTAGCAAGTTGGAAAAAATGTCAGGTTATACAAAATTAAAAATATATTAGTCTCAAATAAGTATTTTACTTTATATTCTCTTCAGAAATTTATTAGAGTGCCAATTTTCCCAAAGCCTTGCTAATAAACTGAATTATTAAACTTTTCAATTTTTGCTTACCTTATAGGTGGTAAGTGACACCTCAGTGTTGTGTTAATTTATATTACTGTATGTAGGTGTGTGAATATATTTTTATATGTTTAGAGGCCATTTATAAAATATATATTGGTAAATTATCTGTTTATATTTTTATATTTTTAAAATATATTTTTATTGATTTCAGAGAGGAAGGGAGAGAGAGAGAGAGATAGAAACATCAGTGATGAGGGCGAATCATTGATCAGCTGCCTCTTGCACACCCCCTACTGGGGAATGAGCCTGCAACCCGGGCATGCATCCTCCTTAGAATTGATCCATGACCATCTGGTTTATAAATTAGCACTCACTGAGCCACGTCGGCTGGACTCTTTTCTATTTGTTTGTTTGTTTTCTTTTTCCTGTTAAGTTTTTAGTCCTTTATTGCTCAATTTAAATGATTTTTTAATGTATTTGAGATACTAACCTTTGTCGGTAGAACATGTTGCAAATATTTTCTTCCAGGATGTCAAATCCCTTTTGATTTTATTTGTGGGGTGGTGTTGTTGTTTTGTTTTGTTTTGTTTTTATTTTTTTGTCATGAAACACATTTTTATTTTATGTAGTCAAATTTACCAATCATTTTTATTGCCTCTGCATTTTAGTCATAGTTTAAGAGTCTTTCCCTCCAAGGTTTAAGAGGAATCCACCCATGTTTTCTTTTATATCTGTAAATGTTTTTTTTTGTTTGTTTGTTTTTTGTTTTCATTTAGATCTCTAATTCATTTGGAATTAAGTATTGTGAAATGTGGACATATGGCTCTAACTGTGTGGGTTTTTTGTTTTTTCCCAAATGGCTTCCCAATGATCATAATACTGATGATTAAAAAGTACATTTTGCCACCATTATCATATAGTAAACTTGCATACTACTTGTGTATATTTCTGGGCTTTCTATTCTCTCCTACTGATGTGTGTGTCTGTGTATTCATGTGAAAGCACCATGCTGTTTTAACTATAGAGGCTTTGTAGTATGTTTCATGTCTGATAAGGCTAGTCCTTCCCTCATAGTTGTTTAATTTTATTTGTAGTTTTCCCTGTTATTCTTGCATACTTATTTCTCTTTGTGGATTTTAGTATAAATTTATCTAAATCTATAATAAATTTTTGTTGGCATTTTTATTGGGATATTATGCAATTTACAAATTAATTTCAGGAGAACTGTACTCTTTAATATATTTGAATCATCATATCCAAGAATGTGGCTATCTTTCCATTTGCTCAGTTCTACTTTTGTGATTTTCAGGAGAACTTTTAACTTTTACTGATATATATTTTGTACATTTCTTATTGAGTTTAATCCTAGGTACTTAATCTTATTTGTTATTATCATAAGTGAGGTTTTCTCTCCCATGATATCCCCTAACTAGATATTGTTTCAAACATTGTTTTAAATCCTCAGCCAAGGATATTTCCCCATTGATTTTTGGAGAGAGTGAAAGCCGGGGAGGAGAGAGAAAGAAACATCTATGTGAGAGAGACACATCGATTGGTTGTCTCCCACACACACCTGACCTGGGCCAGGGACTGAGCCCACAACCATGTGCCCTTGATGAAGAATTGAACTAGTGATCCTTCCAGCCTAAGGCTGAGGTTCCAACAATAGAAAAACCAGCTGGGCACAAACATTTTTTTAAAATATATTTTTTATTGATTTTTCACAGAGAGGAAGGGAGAGGGATAGGAAGCCAGAAACATCGATGAGAGAGAGACATCGATCAGCTGCCTCCTGCACGCCCCCTACTAGGGATGTGGGCACAAACATTTTTATTAATGCTTTCCATGTATTATCTTAAAGAATCCTCACAATCATTATATGAGTTTCTCTTCAAAGTCACAGAGCTAGTAGCTGATGACAAGGTAAGGGTTCTAGGCAGGGCATCCTTGACTTCAGTGTGCTGAAATCTGCTTGTTTCCCACTAAAATAATTTGTTTAGAAGTTGATTTATCTAAAATCATGGACAACAATCTAATATATTTTCAAATCTCAAAGATACTCAAAGCAAAGGGTCAAATCTACAACTTTTAACATGGGAACTCTGACCATGTCTAGCAATTTAACTCTAACAGGAAAGGCACAATATAAGAAAGAGAAGCTGCCCTAGCCAGTGTGGCTCAGTTGGTAAAGCATTGTTCCCCATGCACCGAAAGGCTGCCAGTTCAATTCCCATTCAGGGTACAGGCTTAGGTTGCAGCCAATCAATTGTTTCTCTCTCTCTTTTCTTCTCCCTTCCTCTCTAAAAATCAATAAAACCATTATTTAAAAAAAAAAGAGAGCAATCACCATCAAGTTCTTTCCTCTTGAGAGAAAGTAAAAAACAATTCCCCTCAGCTTCTGTCTCCAGCCCTGAAAGAAAAAGAGGAAGCTGAATAAAAATCACAACTATCTGGGCATGGGAGAATACCACATAGTTGGGGGAAAGTTGTGGTTGGGGGAGGAAGTGGCTAGGTAAATCTTCCCAGGTGCTATGCAACCTTAAGGGAATAGAGATTAGGAGCTGGAATGAGGGTCTCAAAGCAGGCTGTTGGGAGAAGAGGCACCAATAGAATAGAAGGGTGTACTGTCCCAAGGTCACAGGGACTATGACAAAAGCCCTCCATTTGAGCAATACATCAAAGGCACATGGATCAGGGCAGTTGCTACAAAAAGTGATAGACATGACTTCAGGAACATGGCAGAAAAAAAAAAGACAGTAACCTTATTAATGGAGGGAAAATCTAAATGAGCCTTATCACATCTCCTGTTGACCAACAAAAACATGGAGGAGCTTATCAGTGACTTTAGGAGTGATGGTGCCATCTAAGGCAGGAAGGAGAGTGCTCTACTGACCATACTTAGTTTCCAGAATTTGCACTAGCAGAGGCTCAGATAGATATCACTGTTTTTGTCACCCCATATATTCTCTGTTCTTCCTTAGGCTGTTTGCCTGTAGAAATCTTCCTAGAAGATTTTAGGTGGGCCTGCTTTCTGTGAAAATAATTTTCAACATAAGCTCGATTTATGTATGTTAGCCTATTGTTTCCAGGTAATAAATGCCAAAGTGTGTTCTCTGGACATGATACTTTTCCTCATCATGTAGCATACTATAGGGCTGATCTATTTAGGGCAGTATTTATATTGCTCATCCCAAGATACAAAGTTAAGCATAAAGTCTGCTATGATGCTTGCATTTACTTTTTTTCCCCTCAATTAAAATCCTTTCTCTTAATGAGAGTAGGTTTTCAAAAGACAATTTCATACTTTGAGGAAGTTCTTCAGTTGAATTTCTGGTTTTTAGGGACCTTTGATATGACAGATGTCCTGCTCAGCAAACCATAAGAAATAGACAACTACAATTATGACTATCAAGGCTGTAACCCTTCCAATCACCCAAACAATACTGTGTTGTTCAGATCAAACTATTATAATATTCATTAGAAATGGCAATAGAAAATGAATTCGATTTGCCTAAGAAAATAAGTGGCTATTGCTTCCAGCGTTAACAAAGACATCAATGACAAACAGGCCAGAGAGGAAAGAAACAGTATTAGTAAGAGGGAATAAGGAGGCGTAGTTCTTCCTGTGGCACTCTACCTTAGAGAAGAAGGCATTTTGCCTATATTTAATAAATTGGTGGGCAGTTAGAGAGTTAATCTGGAACAAATTATATATTTTTATTTCATGTTCATTTTTGTAGTGCTTTGAGACTTCTGGGACTTCAGACTTTCATAGCAGTAACTCAGCCAATATTATAACATGTATCACCTTGGAAAAGCAATTGCAAGATGCTTGTTTGTATTCTCTTTGTGCATTGAGTGGGTTGGAGTCATTCTCCTCAAACATCATTTACAACTCAATGTAATGAGCACACAGAGTCAGCAAGGCTTTTAAAAGTTAATAAGAAATAGACAACTTTGGGGGGCGGTTATTTCTCAGTGTGCTCAATCAGAGTCTACAACTAACACTGTGGTTGAAAAAAAGCACTTCTGGTCTTGCCATAGATTTTATTTTCAGGACAATGGAATGGGAGCAAAGACATCCATCTTGCCTTAAATCTAATTAGGAGGAGAAAGCAAAGGGGGAAAGAAAGGAGGAAGGAAAGGCGGAAGATAAGGAAAGCATAGCATTGGATTTTGTTTGAGCATCTGCAGGACAGGAAAAGTGATCTTATCTCAGGTATAAAAATACTGCGCGACCAGCCCAGGAAATCACCAGCGAAGTTGAAGGAAAGGTCAAAAGAGGAGAAAGCAGAAGGCAGCAAGTAAAATATCCTTTTTCCTTGAATTTTTTTCTCTCTCTTTTTTTCAAAAAAGGTGTGAAGAAGGTGAGACATTTTTTACATGATTAATTGGAAAACCAAAATTATTCTAACTACACTAGAACATGTTCAAGGTGAAGTGGAGGGCATACCCCTGTTAATTCACGAAAGGTAGAGAAGTAGCAGCAATAGCAAAAAGAACAATGAGTTAGAAACCTGGAACTCCCTTGCTCCACTGTCCATAGCTCCATGGCCTTGACAACTTAATGAACTTCCAGGAGAATCTGTCTCATCATCTTTTGGCGGAAACTTTGGGCTAGAGGTCACTTCCACCTCCAAAAATTTAAATTTTAAATTCAATTTTATCAGATTATGCTTAGAAAACTCGATAAGTTTAATAATAATCTCACTGCCTTATTTTTTTTTCTATTTTCTTAGTCCTTAAATGTATTAATTCTAGTAGAGTAATGAGATCATTCTCTCTTACTTTAATTTCTATCCATTAATTCAGAGAGTAATATTATTTTTAAAGGGACAGGAAGTTAGAGAAATGGGCTAACTGCATGCTGAAAAATCTCCGATTGTGTCAAGGCAACTAACAATATTTTATGTATGTATCATAATCACCAAATCCATCACTTTGCTATTTCAACACCTTGTTAAACATTGTTTTTTTTATGTTATTACTCTTCCAGAATAATAATCAATATATGTTCACTGATAGGATATAGTCATAAAACCCCATGATTTACATACCTGAATAGTTTTGCCATTCGATTCATCATGCATCAGAAAATACAGAGAGCTTAATTCTGGAGCCCAGGCATATACAAAACAAGATTTAATGGGTAAAGTAGAACTTGAGTAGAAGTAATAACCACCTAAAAAAGTTAAATGCATATTTTGGCAAGGTGTTTGGAACAACCAAACCAAACCAAAGAATGTACATTTGGGTGCTGTTTCCCTGCATATTTAAAAGTAATCTCTTGGTAAACATACAATGTGGTACACAGATGATGTATTACAGAATTATACACTTGAAACCTATATAGCCTGGTTGTGGTGGATGAGTGGTTGAATGTCAGCCTATGAACCAGGGGTCAGAGTTTTGGTTCCCGGTCAGGGCACATGCCCAGGTTGTTGGCGCAATCCCCGATCATGCAGGAGGCAGCCAATCAGTGGTTCTCTCTAATCAATGATGTTTCTATCTTTATCTCTCCCTCTCCCTTCCCCTTTGAAAAAAAAAATAACAATATATTTCAAAAAAAGAGAAAACTTTATAATTGTATTAACTAGCATCACCCCAATAAATTTAATAAAATATACATTTTTACAAAGTAATGTCTTCGTGACTCTGTGACATTGGATCTCCTGAGTTGCTTCAGAATTTAGTGGTTTTGTTGCAGTTGTCTATTACACTTTGTGCCTAGGAATCTTCTTTAAGCTTCATTTCCTCTTTGCATCCAAACCACAAGCCTCACAAAATGCCAATAAGACCTTTAAGTGAAAGTTAAACATTTCATGGTAGAAATTGTCAAAGCTATTTATTTCACACATAGCAGTAGAGTTGAGGAAGGCTATCTGATAGATAACTGAATTTTAGAATTTTTAGAGCCAAAATGATCTAGCCCAATACTCTTTTTTCCTGACACTTAATGATTTTATTATTTTGTATTTTCATATATTTTTAATTAAATGTATTGGAGTGGCATTGGTTAATAAGATTATATAGATGTCAAGCACATATTTCTATGACACATGATCTGTATATTGCATTGGGTGCCCACCACCCAAAGTCAAATAATCTTCTTTCACCAATAGTCTTAATTCTAGAGATGATTAATTATACCCTAAGGTATAATTAATTTTTTTAGTGCCACAAAACTAATTAGTGCCAGAGTTAAAGGATCAGAGAAACATGCTAGTTTAATAGAAAGGTATAGGCAAAGTCCAGACTAAGTAAGGCACAAGCCTAGTCAGGGCCTGGGGAGTAACCTAGCGTTACCAGACCTTAGATCTGATAATATGAGAGGTGAAAAAGAAGAAAGTTACAAAAAAAGAAGTAAGTTTTGGATGTGCAAGCATGGAATTTGCACTTTATTTAGTATAACATGAGGGGGTCATTGAAATGTTTCTGTGAAAAAAAAGTCATAATGTTGGGATTATTTTGGCCACAATGTGTTAAATGTATTTGAGAGGGCAGAATGTTGAATTTAGTAGTACAACTTATGAGGAGGTATAATACTGAATAGTAGAAGTTTAAATAGAAGGGAAATGATGGATGCAATACATACAATGGAAGTAGAATAAAATCCTCCTCAAAACCCCATGAAAAGCAGACTGAAAATTTCTCATTCCAGTAGATTTGGCAAAAAGGGGACAGGCAGCTGCTTTCTTGTAGGCTTTTAGCCAAAAAAATTGACTATTTATGCAGGGAATGGTACCAATCAGACTTTCCTGAAAAAAAAAGGTGTAGTGTTTCAAGTTGCCCTTAAGTCTGGGGAATGTAATTCTTCCCTTTATTCTTTCTATGATCACTTTATTCCAAGCTTTTTCATCTCTTAGATTCACACCTTTTCTCCCTCTTTAGATTCCTGAACCCAGATATATGACTGGAGTATGCACTCCCAGCAAAATAGTTTTGTGGTGGGTCACCTGCTGAGCTTTTCTATTTATTCCTACGAAAGCTTTAGAGATCAGATGGAGCAGTGTATTCTTCTAAAACATTTACCATATTACTCTTGAAGCTGCCGACTTATTTGCTCATGAATCTGGATTTCCCCCTTAAACTAGAATTAACCCAGTGAAAAATAAAATATTACCTGATATTTATGGGACATGTTTTCCCAAGACGCTCACAGATTTTTTCCAGCTATATTCTGCTAGTAAGAGGAAAATAATGAAACTATCTCTACTTTGAATTTAAGAAAACAGATAGTCAGGAAGGAAAAATTTGCTGTCAGGATTTATGGCAAATCTGCCACAGTACCAGAAAAAAAGAACCCAGCTTCTCAACTCTTTGGTCCACGGCCTATAGCTTCACTAAAAATAGATGAGAAAGATTATTACTGGGAGGCCTTAGGGGATGAAGGAGGCTCATTGCTCTGACTAGAAAGTGATGTCTTTGCAAGAGAAGGATCATGATCATAAATATAAAGCAGTTATGAAAAATGAGCCTCTCCTTTGGCAATTTTTTAAAGATAGCTACTTTTCCCCAAGTAACAAGTTAGAGGAATCAAGTTTTCCTCTACCTTTATAGAAAGTAACAAACCACTGTGTGTCCAACTTTGAGGGGCAGCAATACTTTCATTTCAGTGGAATGTCTTTCTAAGATGATATACACCTAGTGCTACCTGAACACTTTGATTCATGAAGATTTATAGTTTACCTTTTAATGGGAGAAAATGTTTGTAGTGAATTTAGAAGACAACTTAAGCTAGATAAACATTCAAAATTTTATTCTTTCCCTGATTTGTTATATAAAGTAAAATATGTATTTATATAATCTATATGATTAAAATTTTATTTAACCCATATTTTTTATTATCTATGTGATATTTAATTATCAGATTGTAGATAGGTGCCAAAATGTAGATTACACATCCATGAATTTTATGGATACCAAAACTTACTGCAATATATAGCTTTCCATTATATTGGGGCTCTTAAGCTTGAGACTTATCCTATCTAATAAAAGAGTAATATACAAATTGACCATTACTCCAACACACAAGATGGCCACCCCCATGTGGTCAAAAATGGCTGCCCCGATGTGGACACAAAATGGCCTCCACAAGATGGCTGGCAGGGAAAGGTAGTTGTGGGCAATCAGGGAAGCAAGGGAGGGCAGTTAGGGGTGACCAGGCTGGGAGAGGAGAGTAGTTAGGAGAGAACAGGACAGCATGGGAGGGCAGTTGGGAGAAACCAGACCTGCAGGGGAGGACAGTTGAGGAGAGGTACCCAGGCCTGCAGGGGAGGACAGTTAGGGGTGACCAGGCTGGCAGGGGAGGACAGTTAGGGGCAATTGAGCTGACAGGAGAGCAGTTAAGCATTAATCAGGCTGGCAGGGGAGTGGTTAGGGGGTGATCAAGCTGACAAGAGAGCGGTTAGGGGCAATCAGGCAGGCGGGAAGGAAGGCGAGCAGTTGGGAGCCAGCAGTCCTGGATTGTGAGAGGGATGTCCAACTGCCCATTTATGTCCGATCCTACTGGGCATTCTTTGTGGGGTACCAGATTGGAGAGGGTGCAGGCTGGCTAACGCACACCCCCCACCCTGTGCACAAATTTCATGCATTGAGCCTCTAGTTTAAGATAACAAAGGACTTAATCGAGAATTAATGGATTGACCATAACCAATTGGAGTGCTATTTATATATTATATTATATAGTTAACTTGCAAACATTATATTTATAAACTATAAATTTAAAATACTAGAGATCTGTTTTTTATTTATTCTTTATTTTTTTATTTTTCTATTTATTGATTAAGGTATTACATATGTGTCCTTATCCCCCCATCCCTCCCACACCCCCCAGTTCATGCCTTCACCCCCTGGTGTCTGTGTCTATTGGTTATGCTTATAATTTATTCTTTATTAAGAACTGATAAAACTGTTGTTGAATGAGACTAAGAGAATTGCCTCTATTCTGGCCAAGATTTCTCTCCTTTCCAATTCATGCTCTGTGAATTCTCTACTCTTCTGATACCACACTGGTTGATGAGAAATGTGTCTTCCTATGGAAAAGTTATTGATTATTATTTGTTGTTATTATTCATTGTCAATCTACAAGGACTCAAAGTCCACACTTGACCTACACTTACAAAGTTTCAACTATCTTTTATTGGACTCTTCTGATGCTCTCTTCCTTTATTATATTGTGGTAATGTGTCTATGTTATGTGAGATTGTCAACAATTTATATTGGTCTTGAACAGACTTTGATTCTGTCTTATTTACCTTGAAAGAGTGAGGTGAGTTATATCTGCAACTTTTGTCAAGACGAGTGAATTACTGAATTCTCCCGCCCAATAAAGGCCACTTCCCACATCTCCCTAGAAACACAGTCAGAGGGAATCCCTGGCTATAGAAGCCTAAACTTTAGTTAACCTAAACTTACCACACACACACACACACACACACACACACACACACACACACACTACATAAATATCTTGGTTTTCATTTAACCTCAAATACTTATTCATTTTGTTTATTAGGAAGATGTCATTCCTTATTATATGATAACTATTATTCATATAATTAAACTATATTGGTAATGATGTGTTCAGTTTTTTTTTTAAAGAAGTCGCCCAAAATAATGAAATGAAACAGAGAAGTGAGTTTGAGCCCTCACTCAATTTTTGGCCCTCAAGACTTTAAGGCTTACATAAAAAATAATTATTTCTCTATTTTACTATCACACATTTATGGCCTACCAAATAGTGTTGTTGATTTTTTCATGATGCTCTTCATAGCAGCTTCTAAACATATCTTCCTCAACATTGAGATAAATTGTTTTAATTTCTCTTGAATGGTTTAGATGAGGCTTTTCTGGGAATGTGGTGCTGCATTAGATGATCTCTAAAAATGTTATTACAGATGATCATTTTAAAACTTATGTGAGCTTATATGATACAATGCAATAATACGAATCTCAGATCAAGTAAATGTATATCTAGCATTAATTGTTGCTGCATAACAATTTGCCTTGAAAAATAATATCACCTATTATTCACACTTTCTATGGGGTCAAGAAAATTGTTTTGCTGGATGATTCTGTGTGAGGGTCTCTCATTCTGGGGGTCTGCTTCTAAGAAGGTTCACTGAAGTGACTGGGAAGGTGCTGCTGGCTGTTAACAGGGAGCCTCAGATTCTTACCAGAGGCCTCTTCATAGGGCTGTGTGAGTGTTCTCGTGACGTATTGGTGGATTCCCCCTTACCAAGTGATCCAGGGGAGCAGATCGGAGGTGTTGATGTTTTCATGACTAAGTATTGTATGTACATCGTTTTCAACAGATTCCATCACATTTCACATACAGTGTAGGAGGGGACTGGACAAAGGTATGTATTTTGAATGTATAGATGAATAGATCTATCTAACTATATGTGTGTCTGTGTATCCCATATGTATTCGGTACTTCTTTTAACATTTTCAAAATTACATGATTAAAAGTACAATTAAAATAACATTTGCCCTGTATTATTGCCCTCACTTCTTGCAGCTTAATACAACCCTTTTGTTTAAATTAAGGCATTTTAATTTTTCTAACTTTCCGTATCACAGAAATTTAAAGGTTAATGTCACTAAATTTTTTTTTAGTTGTCAAGATTAATTCAAGTGACCACATAGTTTCATCCTGGAGTATAATTTGTCAGTATAATTCATCCTTCCAATCTAGACCTTCACTATATTAAACAAATACTAGTGAACTACACAATTTAATTCATATTCAAAAGATACCTAAAAAGTGGCATAGGAAGCAAGAGATTTGGGATCAGTAAAGTATTTACTTTGTGCTCTATACTAGTCTTTCTCAAACAAATCACTTTGGAATATTGTTAAAATGCAGATTCTGCACCAATAGATCTGGAGCATGGCCTGAGACTCTGCTTTTCTAACAAGATTCCCTAAGGTGTTGGTGTTACTGTTCCTCTTACCACATGTTTAATGGTAATGTTGTAAACAGTAGGCATTCCTTTGGAGCATTTTATATTTTAACAATATTTGATTGTTATACAAAATTCAGAAGACACAGGGTTTCCTCATTTAGCCTTATATCTATCTAAACATTCTAGAGTTAAAAAAATATTTTTTTCTGTACATATCCCACACTCTGCCCTTAAATTTTTCTTCTCAAATAGATTTTTTAAGGATGTGATTTCTTATTTCTTTTTTAAAAATATATTTTATTGATTTTTTTTTTCAGAGAGGAAGGGAGAGGGATAGAGAGTTAGAAACATGGATGCGAGAGAAACATTGATCAGCTGCCTCCTACACACCCCCTACTGGGGATGTGCCTGCAAGCAAGGTACATGCCCTTGACCGGAATCCAACCTGGGACCTTTCAGTCCACAGGCCAATGCTTTATCCACTGAGCCAAACCGGTTTTGGCTGATTTCTTATTTCTAACCTCATCTATTTTTAAGAGGAAAAAAAGCAATTTCATGGTGTTAGTACATGTGTCAGATATTTAGTGAATGTTTTTGAGTTATAACATAATGTTTTCATATACTTACACATATTTTGATTTAACCCTTACTTTTCCCTCTTCGGGCTGAAATATCTTAGAATCTAACCATTGCATATTCCCCATCTATACTAAAAAAAAAGAGTGATATGCTAATTAGACTGGATGTCTTCCGGAAGTCCATCCGGACAAAGCCACAGCTGCTATGAGGGCTGAGGGGCATGGGAGAGGTGGGGCAAGGCAGCACAGGAGGGTGGGAGGCAGCGCAGGAGAGGCAGGGTGGCTGGGGAAAGGAGGTGCCACTGCCAGCACCACCTGTTTCGCAGAGGCAGTGGGAGAGGAGGCTGCTGTGGTCCTGGTTCCAGTGCTGCTCCTTCCGCAGAGGCAGCCACAGAGTCAGTGGTGCAGGCCGAGTCCCAGCACTATACCTCCAAAGAGGCTGGACGGTGTACAACCTGCTGTGCCTCAATCTTCCACAGCCCCTCACCCAGCTGGCCTCGCCCCAGATTACCCCCCTCCACAAATAAGTGAGGGCAGAGGACTGGCAGCTGTGGCAGCTGGTAGTGGCAGCAGCAGTGAGGGAAGTGATGAGGGCAGTGCTTTCCCATGACTGACTTGGTCGCCTCCCACAGAGGGAGGCCAGATTGTGGGGGGAGCAGATGGAAGGTGTCAGTAGGACATCCCCTGAGGGCTTCTGGATTGTGAAAAGTGGTAGTCCAGGTTGAGGGACACCCCCACCCTCCCACCAAGTGCATGAATTTTCTTACAACCGGCCTCTAGTTACTCTGTGTTCACCCTTTGACTCTTGTGTCATTCCGCCTCTATTCAGACTGTATATTTTCTAAATGCCTGAAGCAGTTCTTGCTTTATAACATAACATACTCTAATTCTTTGACCCATAGCCTGGTGCTTATGGACATAATACTGGTTAGAACCATTACTAGTAGACTATATTTTATTTTAGGAAATTTTCTTACTTTAAACATAATTATAAGTCACTTTCTGAATATGCCACTCTAGTAAGTCAGGATTCTTAATTATAGGTAACAAAATCTGGCTACCTACCTAAGGGGGAAAAATGTGTATTGAGAAGATTACAGCAATTCACAAAATCTGAGAGAGATTGACCTACATAAAGCTGACTGACTTTTTGCTATTCCTATGTCACCTATTGAAAAATCAAAGCTCTCAACTGGCAGAATTTAAGTCACATATCTGTCTTTCTGACTTCTCACGGCAATGGAAGAGACTGTGGGGATGGGCGCTGCCTCTGTCAAGTGTACCTCCAATGGAGAAATATTCTCATACAGGGAAATCAAGACGCTAGTAGAAAGAATTAAAAATTTTAAAAAAGTAAAATGTTCACTATCTTCAGGCATAGCTTTAAAATGGCATCCTTTTTGTGCCCTGGCTTGAAGATTACCTTGGGTTCCCTCATTCACACTGGGATAACAACTGACTTGTAACACTAGCCTTAGATACCTAATTTCTCTCAACTTATTGCCTTTCTGGCAAAAACTTGTCTCCTAAAGGCAGGACATGAAAATGAGCAGCTCAGATTTAAAAAGAAAGATGCTACAGAGCAGTTACTCCCCATAAGAATCTTCTGTACCCAAGAGTTCACAATCTTCAAACCAATATTTTCACATATAAGTCACAAATTACTGTTCTGGGAGAAAAAGAGCTGACTCAATGCTCAATTTAAAATAGATATTCATAGGCAAGTGTCACTAATACCTAAAGAAAATATGGAGGAGAAGTATATGCTGATTTTAAGAAAAGCCCAAATATCTATCAAAGTAGGTTAAACTAATTTGAATATGGGCTTTTTGTATGACATGTTGCAGTGAGCTTGCCAAACTCAAGGTTAAAGGGATAGAGCCCTCCACAAGCTTTCCCTCACTTCAGAAACCAGTCATAAGTTTGAAGCCAGTGGCAAAGCCTGAGGGAGAGGGGGCGTGGAGAAGGGGAGGGTGGTGCCTGTCAGCTATCCTTAATTCTGACCAGCTAGATATAAATTTGGGAGTTATTACCACCTTCTCAGGTTTGATAATTGGCTAAACTGGATCACAGAATTCAGGAAAATGCTGTATTTGTAGCTTTGTCTTACTATAGCAAACGGATATGAATCAGAACCAGCCAAAAAAGAGACACACATAGAGTGAGGTCTTAGAGGGTTCCCAACATGAAGCACCTGTCCTCAGGAAGTATCAGTCTCCCAGCATATCAATGCACAGCGACACTCAGAGTATTGCCAACCAGGAGAGCTCACCTGAGCTTCCTCATTTGGTTTTCACCGGGTTCATTATGTAGGCACAATTAATTGAATCACTGGCCATGTGATTCAACTCAATCTGCTGCCCTCTTTCCCTCCCCACAGGTTGATATCAGATGGTACAATGCTTCAACCATCTGATCTAGTTTATCTTTCTGACATGGCCTGTCCCTGATCCTGAATCATCCATCTGCAACAATACCATGTTAGTACAAATAGTGGAGGGGCCCACCATGAGTCAGCTTATAAAATATCAGGTGTTGTCCCAAGAAGACACCAGGAATAATGAAGACAATCCAATCACTCAGAAAATCCTTCCTGGGACCCAGGTACAAAGGCCAAATTCTTTATGACAGGCATGTCTCTGACTAAACAAAGACAATATTTCCATGACTTAAACCATAGCTCAAATGCTCTGGAAAAACTTCAGAATAGTTGAATGGGTCTCTGGAATTTCTGCATGGAGGCTTATATTAGCTATTATTTATTAAGACATCTTTCAGTGATGGAGGAAAACTGCTAAAATTACCCTCAAAATCATTCTGTACAGATAATTGAACAAAAATAATGTCTTGTATTCTGTAAAATAAAAAAATGGAAAATGCTACTCTGCTTTTTAAGAATTTAGACAGGGAAGACACAAACATGCATTATGAAAACTGAGTGAGTAATCAGCTAGAGCAATCTAGAAGCCAGCAATAGCATATTATATAATGAAGACCGTACACAGATTTCTGCTGCATAATAAAAAGCATCTCTTACTGAAAATCCTGTCACAGTATGGAGAGATAAATTTGAGTAAACTGGGATAATGGCAAATATTTTAACCTTTTTTTAACACCTGGAAGCAACTCTATTAGTAGTTGTTTTTGTTATCTCCAAAAATAAATGGCAGCTTAAACCTAAATGCTAAATTTTCAAGTCTTAGTGTTAATGTGAACTCAGAAAAGGTGAACTCATGTTGTTCTGAAGTCACACTGTCACCTAGTGGTTTCTCACATACAAAATGTGAGCAAAATTGATGACTTCACTTGAATATTTCATTCTTTCACGTATATAAAATAGCTCAAGAATGGACTATTCTGTCTTTTAATATCCAAAACATGTTTTATGCTTTTATGTAATTTCTATGGGTTTTGAATACCATTATCCAAATTCATAAATTATTTTTATTGGAAACCACGTGGTTTCCTCTCACAGACACAGTGTGAAAAGGGGTTAATTGTGGACATTGCAGAGTGTGAAAAGGGGTTAATCGTGGACATTACATTACAGTGGAATATTTGGAGAATTTACCTGGTTCTCCTAAATTTTACCAGAATGGTTGTATAAACCAACTCCAATTATAGTGCCAAAGTTTTCTAGTTTTTGGCTTAAGAAAATACTGTCATTCTGTAACTAACAACCTCTTTGTTCTTCTTCACTTTTTTTCTGCTTTCAGTTGGCTTCTCTTTGCTCCTTCCTCCAAAAGGAACAAGGGCACCTAAGTGCTGTGCATGAAGTGGATTCTTTATAGCATTTGCTTTTCTAATTGTTGGGCGAGAGTCATAGGATGTTTAAAATGTAGGTTAAAAACGTGTCCTCTGGATCCTGTGTTTTATAGAGTACTGGCCCCAAGCAGAGTTGTGAGGTCAGTGAAGATTAAGGTGGCTGAGTCTTCCAGGCCACTCACAACTCTTGCTTCATGCCCTAAAAGTTCCTTCTGCCACACAGTTGGACTTTCTTACTCCAATCTCCCTTCCCCCAGACTCCCAAGTACATGGAAGAGGACCTACCCTATATTTCAACCTCTAAAGAGCAGGTGGTTAGCTAGCTAACCTAAAGAACTCATGTAAGTGGGTAACAGCTAGAGAAATAGTGGCAGAGAGGATGCAGATTTTCACAGGGGACTTTGGGAGCATAGTATATCATCAATGGGGACTTTAGGGAGCATAGCATTTCATCAGTGGTGAAAATAAAGCTTCATTAAAACACAAGCACAGTTGACTCATGGTATTTTGTCTTTGTTGTTTATAAAAATTACCATCATTTCATTGTTATCAAACCATAGTTTCTAATTCCTCTTCTGTAAAATTCCAAAGAATCCCTAGCTGGTTTAGTTCAGTGGATAGAGAGTTGGCCTGAGACTGAGAGGTCCAGGGTTTGATTCTGATCAAGGGTACTTTCCTGGATTGCAGGCTCCATTCCCAGTAGAGGGTGTGCAGGAAGCAGTCGATCAATGATTCTCTCTCATCACTGATGTTTCTATCTCTCTTTCCCTCTTCGTTCTTCTCTGAACTCAATAAAAATATAGTTAAAATAAATAAAATTCCACAGAAAATTTTGGCTTGGATTTACAGAAAAAAAAAACTATATACAGTAAGTTATAATATAGAATTCAAAAGAAATGATGAAAATGTTTTCAAGATCAGGATACATGATTAAAATAAAAGTGATCCTTAGCTAAATGTCACAGCCTTAAACTCATAGAATAATAATAATTAAAATTATTATTTTTCTCAAACTTGTCTTGCTCTGAATAGATTTTAGCAAACCCACAAGAAAAACCTATTAACTTTGTTTCATTCAGAAGAAGAAATATTAGATTCTATTTTTATATCAATTAGATGGCTTTTTCTTCTTTTTCTTTTGTGTTTAAAATAAGAATCCAGGAAATATCTATGAAGGTCTTTGGTGTGCAGTGCTTGGCATTTTAAAGTAGTTTGTAGAACTTCTGGGCTTACTGGAAGAATCAGAGCATACCTTATTATAGTGAATTCTAAATCAACTTTAAAAATAGATCAAAATATATCTATAACTTGCTGTAATGTTCATGGAAATCAATTTATCTACAGGGTGATTGCCCAAGGATTTGGTGCATCTGTACACATCTGTCTATCAATTGGAAGAAACTATTTTTATGTAACCAAACAACTGAGAAAAATGTCAATAGCTGACAGAGAACACACAGCAGGGAGCACAAACTCTATTTTTTTCAGTAATATTTATGTTCTTATCCTTAATGGAATCCTAGAAAAAATTCACAGTTGTAAGGGATGTGATAAATACAACATGAGGTTGATTAGGAATCCTTGATTTCAGTTTCATGATGGCTGTCTCAAACACTCAAAATATATCGGAAGTCCAGCTGACTCTAACTTGATCTAGATGTAAAGAGAGAGGTGAATATTATAGGATGCAGAAACTATTTCTGGGGAAAAATGTTGTACACTATGAATACAACTTAAGCAAATGCATGTCAAGTGAGCATTAAAAAATAGCATTATTTATAGGAAAATTACATCTATGAATACAAAGTTAAGGGAATCACTTTTGTCCAGAATATGTTTAATAGCACATATATGTACAATACTCACAGACAAACCTACAAAAGTAACAGAAATGATCACTTGTCTCCTAGGATAAAGTTCTCCTATGATCTCAGGGGAAAAAGTACAAAAATACCAATCTCCTACAGAAGTATACCAAACATTTAGGTGTTCTGTGTTTTGAAAGAGAATGTATTTATCTTCTCTGAGTTGTTAGAAAAAAAATAAAATTTAAAAGCCACTCATCCCACATATTATCCCAGGAAACAATGTTGACTTTTAAAATTTTTAATTAAATAAAATATCCAGTGAGTTATGGTGGGCTAAGACTAGGTTTTGCATTTCAAAAAAAATTCAGAAATGTGAAACATGATTACTCGTAGGAATCAAATCAGGTAAATGATAAATTACTATCCTTTCTCCCTAATGAGATACAAATAAAAATATTCAGAGTATGCTTACACTACGTCATTGCAAGGTAGCTGAGCATGGCATTGACAGTCATACCACTATTTAGTACTGTAAACTGGGCAGCAGTGAAGATGTAAGACATGAAGCTTGTTCATTAGTTAGAGGCTTCTCCCCATGAGAACCATGAAAGCAGAGCCCTGTAACTATGAATATTTGTTGTTGATTGAGTGCTGGGAGACAAAGTGTGGCAGATGTGATTGCAATGTATTTTTACAGCATGTACCTACCCACTTGCAGAACAGTAATATTTTATCTTTTATTTGATCTTATTTTATTTCAGTGTGTGTGTGTGTGTGTGTGTGTGTGTGTGTGCGTGCGCACAGTCCAGTTCTTTATGGTTAGGTACTATTCTGACTATTTTCTAAATCTTAATGCATTTTAAGACAAGTATGTGTACTTAAATAATGCACCATAAATAACTGCTACTGAAATTTCATCAACCAGGAGAACTCTAGTGTTCTGCCCTGACTATCACAAACTGCAGGTTGGGTTGTCAGGATCCTGATTATGACTATTATTAAAGCCTTACTGTAAGTCAATACAACACGCTCTCTATCAAGTATTCAATCTCTCAGTTGGTGTCCAATCAGAAACCATTTGTTATTTTAACAGAAAAAAAAATTAAAGTTTGAGCTAAGTATTTAAAATGAAAAGACAGACAAGAAAAGACTAACATGAAAGTAGAAACTATATAGGAACCAGCTACCCCTATACAGCTGAGGGAAGAAGAAAATGGAAATTTTTAAAACTTAAAGCTCAAATCTCTGAGTGTTGCCAGCTAGTGCTGATGACTCTAAGGGGGAGACCTGAAGCTGGCTTTTTAAAGTGGTGGGGCCGGGGAGAGGATAAAAGCTCGAAATTGTTGCTGCCAGGGTGAGGAAGTGTGGCTGAGGTGACACACAGGAAATGGGAAGAAAAGCGCTAAACAGCAGAGACCCAGCCAAGTATGGTCCCTCCCTTCTCCTCCAGCCTCCCAGGTTCTCTTTAGAGCTCCTTACACAGCTGTCTGTCTGGCAAATGCTGAGTCCCGGCGCTAAAACCCAACTCTACTAAGAACAGTGGATTTTAAACTGAAAACAGGACCTTTATAAACAGCACAATGTCTTTTCACACAGGAGAACATTCACTTCTCTCTAACCTGGGTCTCTTCTGTTAAAATTTAACCCCATGTGTTCAGATTCAGAGCCTCTTTAATATCGTCACTTATCCATCTCTGGAAACATGAATTAAGGTATGCTTAACATCTTAATTGGTATATTTTGTATCACTTGCACAACATATATTGTGTTCCCAACATATTCTTGTTAAAAGAATGAATGTGTAAAAAGTATATTCTTGGTGCTGAAACCGGTTTGGCTCAGTGGATAGAGTGTCCGGCCTGCATTTAAAATCGAACCAAGGGTTCCAGGTTTGATTCCGGTCAAGGGCATATACCTTGGTTGCAGGCACATCTCCAGTAGGGTGCATGCAGGAGGCAGCTGATCCATGTCTCTCTCTCATTGATGTTTCTAGCTCTCTATCCCTCTCCCTTTCTCTCTGTAAAAAAATGAATAAAATATATTTTTTAAAGTATGTTCTTGGCATAACTCTGACTCCTTGCCTTTAAACAATTATTTTTTATTCCTTTCTGATCAGTGAACTACAGTATAAATATTTATACCATTAAAACTATAGCAAAATATAAATTTTAAATGTCAGAAACTCTTTTACTTCATTAAGATACTTAATATAGATTTTGCTTATTTGTCTCTTATGCCCCAGAGGGACACAGGGAAAGAAATTGAAATTCTCCTTTGATTTCCTCCACCATGGAATCTACCTTTCTGAAACACCAGGAGCTTCAAGCTCCTCTTTGGAGTCTCTATTTTGCACAAAAAAATGTAGGTGTGCTAACAGCCTGTGTATTGATGGAGATGAGAATTTACCTTCTTTTTTTGTTTGTTTGTTTCTGGCTTTATGTTCCTCAATTCATCCTCAGTCTCCCTTGGATGCTGTTGTACTGTTCAGGTGCAAGGCACTCAACCAGGTGCAGTAAATGAGTTATTGTAAAGATAATCCTGTTAAAAGAATTTTGAAAAGATAAGATCTAATATCTATAAAATTTTATTTTCTTGACCAACTTACATGCTTTGTTTTCTACTTAGAATAACATTCATTATATAATCACTGAATACAGGGCTTGGCAAAAGTAGGTTTATAATTATTCATATGTAAAACACATGCAGGTTATGATTATTACAATAACTTTTATTAACTCAAAGAGTGTCACAAGGCAATGGTAAACCTATTTTTGCCTATATTTATACTTTACCAAAAGCAGATGAGATGATACAAACTTGAGTATAAAATAAGAAGAGATAACTGACTCATTGAAACAGTGGCCTTTAAAAAAACCGCTTTTCTCAAACATTTGAAAGGATGGTATAAAAATCCATTGTTTTCCTGGCAATTATTCAAGTTCTCCAAGTCTTTCTCAGATATATTTGAGGATATTATTTTATAAACACTTTAGAAGTGGGGATCTTTTTGTAAGAAATCTCTTTAAATGGTAGAAAAACAATTAATTGCTAAAGAACAATATGTATAAACACAGCTTAAAGCATTATGTAATCAATCTAATATTTATACATAGTCATCCATTTCATTTTATAAACCTTATGTTTTACTGCTTTTCCTGACAGTAATAGTGTGATTAGGAGATTAGGGAGGAGTGTATTTGTCATTTGTTTATGACCTTTTGTGGGGCTCACCAGAAATATGCTGGTGCAATAAAGACCAATTTCTGCTCAGGAGGCTGTTTACGGTATAAGAAGAAATGGAAGTTCGAAGTCATGATTGTCTAATCTCATAGGCAGTCCCTTGATTTTCAATATAAAGTACATTCACTTTATTCAAGTAGTATGTTGTTAGGATTTTAAAAGCAAAATGAAAATTTAGCTTTAAAATTCAAAACTGATTCTAAGTCATTGTTGTCCTGGGCCCTCTAAGATGTTGAACAGCTTTCCTGACTTTCACCCACTGGATCCCAGTTGCACCTCTCAAGTTATCACATCAAAAATGCATCCTAAGGAACAAAACTTTGTCCCAGTTGAGAACCACTGCTATAGATCTTGGCGATTTTCTTTCCATGTTTTCTATATGTCCTGTCCCCCCATCGAGGCCCATTATAGTATATTGGGATCAGATCATCTTCTTTCTAAATTATTCATTAGGTTGCTTATTCTAGCAGATTGACCCAGGGTTAATCACAAGGCAAGACCTAGTTGAGAGACAGAGATAACTCTTGGTGGAAATGATGGTTGCCTGGTTGTTTAAATTTTGACAGGCCTTCATATGCTTGATATTAAACATCTGGTACTTAAAGCTATTTGTTCTGAGAATGGTGACAGAGCAAACTAAATCATTTAGAAAAAATCAATGTTGTTAATTTTCATTACGATTTTATATTTTAATATAATTAACACTTTGTTAATGACCTTATTTGTGTCTTTCATCTCATTTACTATATAACTATTTGCTATTTAATAATACAGTAAATAATTTAATAATACACTATAGTAATTTAATAATATAATGATATATAATTTTATTTGGTTATATAATTGTTTAATAATTATTACAAATGAAGTACTCAAAAAAGCTAACAGTTAACATCACTTTTATTAATTTTAAGTCAATATTGTTAAATATCAGATAGTATATATATGGACCTCTCCTTTATATATTTGGTAGATACAATTATATTTTTAGTCGTGTGGATGTAAATTCTTAAAATCTCATTATAAATGGTATGCTGTATAAAAATATCAAAACACAGGGGTGTCAGTTTTGAGTGCAAAATAATCACTGATTGCAGAAATGTCAGTGAGGCCAGCAAACCCTGATGTACTTTCAGAACTGTACTTGGGACAATGGTCCTACTTTGAGCTAATGTCTTAGGAGAGAACAGTAGAAGTATCCTAGATGTACAAAACCAGGCATTTATTAACAACTTTTCTAATATTCTAGATCATTCAAATTATGACTAAGAAATGAAGCAATAATCAGGTCAAAAAAGATAAGTTCTTATCATGACCAGCAAAAGAAAATTTAATTTAAGAGAAGAAATGAAGGAATATTAATACTACAAAACAATTAGTACCATTATATTAGAAAGATACACAATCTTTAATAACCAGAAACTCATCACTCCTCATATAAATAAGTAACATTTAATAAATGCAACCATGACCTTACCTTGAAAATGGAACCTCCAGCTTTTTTATTTTGTTAATATATAAAACAAAATAAAATTTAACTCTAAATGCAATTTATTTGTTGTATTAAGGAGGACTTGGGGCTTCCAGTAGAAAATAAATGAAAACAAATGTTATAAAAGTGCTAACCCAAATAAGTCGGTATAACTTGTTTCCTGTTTTTGTCACCAAAATCTTTTTAAAGCCAGGACTGTAACTTCAGTGAGTAACTTGACTTATTAATCAGGAAAAAGTGGCAGGTAGGATGCAGCTAGAATTGATCAAGGCATAAGAAAAGATAACACACAATACATTGTGAGGGTATTTTAAAAATATATTAGCAACTGTTTGAATGCTTTTAACTAAGATATTGACTATTTAAATGATAATTATTTGGAGGCAGTTATCAGATTTCATGTAGCCCTGTCTACTTAACATTTGCATCAACAACTTACATAAAACCTTGAGGACATGTTTTGCAAATGTGTCAATGATATGAAACCAGAATGGACAGCAGAGACAATAATGTCAAAATATGAATCCAAAAGGATAATAAAGAAGTAAAATAAGAAAAATTTAAGCAATGTGGAAATTGGCAGAAATTATTACAGGTCCTGCACCAAAGATACAACTTGGATCCAAGTAAGAGAGAATTGGTGTAGAGACGGAAGGCCTGGGGAGTCAGGTGAGGGTTAGAAGAGGTCAATGGGGGGAAAGGGAGACGTAAGTAAATAAAGATTTTTAAAAAAGAATCATAGCATTAGTTGGTTGCAACTTCAATGATTCAACTATGTGAATTGTTAGCTAAGAAACTAATGTGATTTGAAGGCATATTCATGATGACATGTGTAATACTCTAGTCTAGAATGATATTGGTGATAACATGTTTTATTGAAATTTCTTCTTACCAGAATAATTGTAAAAGCTGTAGAAAAGCAAAGGAAACTTCACATAATGTCACTTGAGGAATGGTTGAGAACACCAATCAAGTCAGGGGAAATATAACTGCTCCTCTCAGATATTTGAGATATTATATGGAAGAGGGGTTTGATTTGTTCTAAAAGGTAACTGCCAAGGTTAGACTCACTAGCTACATGTTATTCCACCTAATTTCAGTCTAATTTCCTGCTTGTAAAGTCTAAACCAAGACTTCACAAGCAAATAAAAATCTAGACAAACACTAACAGGAAATTATACAACTCTTCTAGTTATAGTCAACATAGAAGCATTGTCACCTTGTAGAGAAATCCTTTAGGAGTGATCTAGGGTAGTTTACTGTACTATTACACTTTCTTCTAC